>WNYA01004522.1:0-18428 GCA_019512145.1 Engystomops pustulosus | reverse complement strand
GAGATCAGCTGTGGTCCGTGCACAGGAGCAGGAGATCAGCTGTGGTCAGGTGTCACCAGTCAGTACACAGGAGCAGGAGATCAGCTGTGGCCAGTGCACAGGAGCAGGAGATCAGCTGTGGCCAGTGCACAGGGGCAGGAGATCAGCTGTGGCCAGTGCACAGGGGCAGGAGATCAGCTGTGGCCAGTGCACAGGGGCAGGAGATCAGCTGTGGTCCGTGCACAGGAGCAGGAGATCAGCTGTGGTCCGTGCACAGGAGCAGGAGATCAGCTGTGTCGCTGCACAGGAGCGGAGATCAGCTGTGGTCAGGTGTCCAGAGTTCAGTACAACGGGAGGAGCAGGAGATCAGTGTGGTCAGTGCACAGGAGCAGGAGATCAGATGTGGCAAGTGACACAGGGGCAGGAGATCAGCTGTTGGCAGTGCACAGGGGCGGAGATCAGCTGTGGGGCTCGTGCACAGGGCAGGAGATCAGCTGTGGTCAGGTGTCAGCAGTCAGTACAAGGAGCAGGGAGATCAGCGTGGCCAGTGGCACAGGGCAGCAGGAGATCACTGTGGGCCAGGCACAGGAGCAGGAGATCAGCTTGTGGCCAGTGCACAGGGGGCAGGAAGCTCAAGCTGTGGCCAGTGAAAGGGGCAGGAGATCAGCTGTGGCCAGTGCACAGGGGCAGGAGATCAGCTGTGGCCAGTGCACAGGGGCAGGAGATCAGCTGTGGCCTGTGCACAGGGGCAGGAGATCAGCTGTGGCCAGTGTACAGGGGTAGGAGAGCAGCTGTGGTCAGTGCACAGGGGCAGGAGATCAGCTGTGGTCAGTGCACAGGGGCAGGAGATCAGCTGTGGTCAGTGCACAGGACCAGGAGATCAGCTGTGGTCAATGCACAGGAGCAGGAGATCAGCTGTGGTCAGACGTCAGCAGTCAGTACACAGGAACAGATTAGCTGTGGTCAGGAATCAGCAGTCAGTGCACAGGAACAGATTAGCTGTGGTCAGGAATCAGCAGTCAGTGCACAGGAGCAGGAGATCAGCTGTGGTCAGGCATCAGCAGTCAGTGCACGGGAGCAGGAGATCAGCTGTGGTCAGGCGTCAGCAGTCATTACAGAGGAGCAGGAGATTAGTTGGGGTAAGCAGTCCGTACACAGGAGCAGGAGATCAGCTGTGGTAAGACGTCAGCAGTCAGTGCACAGGAGCTGGTGCTCAGCTGTAATCTGTGTAAAACCAGGGTATGGGTGGCTCCACCTCAATACTAGCCTCGTATGGGAGGCTCCCCCTCTATAACATCCAGGTATGACCAGCTCCTTTTCTATCGCACCCAAGGGTGGAAGCCACTCACCTTTATTCATAATTCATCCTATCCTCATCCTCCTGTGACTCTCTTGCAGATAATCCCTGTAGAAAGATTAGTGAAGGGAAAATTCCAAGATAATTTTGAATTTGTGCAGTGGTTCAAGAAATTCTTTGATGCCAACTACGATGGGAAAGAGTACGACCCCCTTGTGGCCAGACAGGGGCAAGACATGGTGCCTGGTCCAAACCCTGGAGACCAAGTGTTCAACAAACCCAAGAAACCCATCATCACATCAGGTACAGAGGAATCTCCACAGTACCAGAGATAGAGGCCGTTGGTCGCGTCTGCGGAGGTAGAGGCCATTGGTCGCGTCTGCAGAGGTAGAGGCCGCTGGTCGCGTCTGCGGAGGTAGAGGCCGCTGGTCGCGTCTGCGGAGGTAGAGGCCGCTGGTCGCGCCTGCGGAGGTAAGTAGGTAGGTCCGCCGATCTTTCCTCCTTGTGATTGATAAAATGGTCTCTTCTCTCTATTCCTTTCAGTTCCACAAAGAACATCTCCCACAGGTCCCAAGACCATGCAGCCTCCAGCCCGATTACAGAACTCATCTCAACCGGTTAGGAAGAACACCCCCATCACCAGGAATGGGGGCAGCGAGCTGGACTCACAGATTGTGGAGCTGAACCAGCAGGTGAGAGGAGGCCTTAGCTACACAGCTGGCTGGGGACCAGACCACCCGCTTTGTGATGGTGGGTGTTGTGGGTGTCCTTGTTCATACGTGTGTGAAAAACTGAATGTTGCCCCATTTTATACTTTACCATAGAGCCTCTGTTACCCCAACAGTGTGCAGTATTGCCTCTTTACAGCGCTACACAACAGGCTCCTGGCTCCTCTTGGGTCTTATCCTCTCCTCTTTGTCTCTTCTTGGTATTTAGTTAATGGAGATAAAGCTGACCGTGGACGGTTTGGAGAAAGAACGAGATTTCTACTTCAGTAAACTGCGAGACATCGAGCTGATATGTCAGGAGCACGAGAGCGAGAGCGCGGGGGTCCTGTCCAAAATCATAGACATCTTGTATGCCACAGAGGTACGCCAACCTACCTACATGCATGTATGTGCACTGAATGGTCACTGTATTAGAGACCCATGTCTAGTATCGGCTCCGACTACGCCAAAGCAATGTGCCCAATTACCAGGGCAGATGACAAACTGAAAGTCTGCAGGTCGCTCTCTCTCTACTCTCAGCTCCTTCTAATTCCCCACACACAGACCTGGGGAGGAATCCTTTTTATTAACTTAGAATTATTCCTTCTACAATTCTGCCAATATGAAAGGCTCTATATGAAAGGCTCTATATGAAAGGCTCTATATGAAAGGCTCTATATGATAGTCTCTATATGAAAGGCTCTATATGAAAGGCTCTATATTGCTCAAGTTAGAAGTTGTGGGCTGGAGAAGTTAGTCTTGGCTGCGCCCATATGACAGTAGAGCGCCAAAAATAATTACATACATTGCTCAGGTACATCGAGGAAAAAAATTTCATGTGTTGGAATCAGCGACTATTAACCAGTTAAGGACCGGGCCCTTTCCTGTTTTTTCATGTCCATTTTTCACTCCCCACCTTCAAAAATCTATAACTTTTTTATTTTTACACGTAAAGAGCTGTGTGACGGCTTGTTTTCTGCGTAACAAATTGCACTTCATAGTGATGATATTGAATATTCCCTGCCATGTACTGGGAAGCGGGAAAAAAATTCCAAAAAAAACGCATTTGCGCCATTTTCTTGTGGGCTTGGATATTACGTCTTTCACTGAGCGCCCCAAATGACATGTCTACTTGTCTTCTTTGGGTTGGTACGATTAAGGGGATACCAAATTTGTACAGGTTTTATAATGTTTTCATACATTTACAAAAATTAAAACCTCCTGTACAAAAATTATGGTTTTGATTTTGCCAACTTCTGGCGCTAATAACTTTTTTATACTTTGGTGTACGGAGCTGTGGGTGGTGTCATTTTTTGCGAAATTTGATAATATTTTCAATGATAACCTTTTTAGGACTGTACGACCTTTTGATCACTTTTTATAGATTTTTTTTATATTTTTCAAAATGGCAAAAGTGCCATTTTCGACTTTGGGCGCTATTTTCCGTTACGGGGTTAAACGCATTGAAAAACCGTTATCATATTTTGATCGGGCATTTTCGGACGCGTCAATACCTGATGTGTTTATGATTTTTACTGTTTATTTATATATATGTCAGTTCTAGGGAAAGGGGGGTGATTTGAAATTTTAGGTTTTTATATTATAATTTTTTTTTTTAAACTTTTTTTTATTTTTACTATTTTTCAGACTCCCTAGGGTACTTTAACCCTAGGTTGTCTGATCGATCCTATCATATACTGCCATACTACAGTATGGCAGTATATGGGGATTTTCCTCCTCATTCATTACAATGTGCTTTCAAGGGATGAGGAGATGATCAGAAGACATGATGAGAAATACGCCATCTCCTCATCTTTGTATCTGGTTTTGTGGCTTTGAAGGCCAAGATCACTGTGATGGTTTTCACCAAAATTGTGAAAGAAGTTACCAAAAGCCACTTGTCGGAGGAGACAGGACGTCTCGGTTGGATGGCCAATGAATAGAAAAGGGCACAGAGAGGATAAATTGAGTGTGAGAAGAAGGATAAAGCTGAGGTTCTGGTTATTGGCTTTTACAATGGCCGTGTCCTTGTGTTTGTGGAACAAATTAGAGGTTGTCCATGATGGAGAAGCCACAACCAAACACCTCTGGTGGCAGCCAATCCCCAAAGAACAAAACACCAACTCGCCCAATCCTTATCTCCCACAATATCAAATATTACAGCTGCCATTACTTCACCAATCCATTTACGTCTGGTCTAGGGACAGGTGTTTCACCCGATGATCAAATATTGATGGCGCGTCCTGAGGATTTGTGGACGACTCCTTTAATTCCCTTCTAAGCAGAGCCCCACAACATGGGGGCAGTAGAAGTCAATCTTTCCATATGCAGGTCACGTAGAGTTTTAGGTTGTTACGTTTTTATGTTGGGAGGCTGTTACCCTTGTGTTTGTGGTTGAATTTCAGGAAGGATTCGCTCCTCCCGATGATGATGAGAATGAAGATGTGCAGGCTGAGGATCCGGATGAATATTAACCACCACCCCTGCTCCTCCTCCTTATCGCCCTGTACAATAATACCGCTCCTCACCGCCCTTCTCCTCATCAGCCTTTTTTCGCTAAATGAAGCTGTTAGGTTGAAGCCTCAGCCCACGCGCTCATAAATCGGCATCCATCTCTAAAACTGATATCCAGACTGGGTGAACAGCCTGTGGGCCACCAACCACTGAAACACGAAGAGTGCGGGTGCAGGCGCGGGAGTGGATGTACTCTATGGCATGGATTGTACACTTCATTATATGTCACCCCTCTGCGGGCAGATTCAGAGCTGATATCATACGTCTTTGTCTTCCTTCATGCTTTATCAATTTATGACTTGACCTCGGCTTCCTACATGGGCACCCATGCAGAGCTAGTTAGGTGCCCTTGCAGTCACATGGGCACCCTCACAGAGCTCGTTAGGTGCCCTTGCAGTCACATGGGCGTTTTCGCAGTCAAGTGGGTGCCCTCGCAGTCACATCGGCACCGTCGCAGAGCTAGTTAGGCGCCCTCGCAGGGCTACATAGGTGGCCTCTTAGTCACTCGGGTGCCCATGAAGAGTTTTTGGAATTGTTTTTGTACCTCTACACTTGTCTTCCTGTTACATATTTGCTGCTTCTGTCTTTGTGTTTTTGTTATTTATGGTCTTTTAATGGAATGGCGTATTTCACATGGAAAACGTGGCCGCCTGCCTTTACTTTTTTTTCATTGATTTGTAGGAATTTTTGTAAGCACCTTATTGTGTTGGTTTCATCTATGATACTTTTGTAACCTTCACGTCATGATGCTGAGCGCACAGCAGTGTGAGGACAGATCCTTTTAGTTACCAGTTTTCTTATAAGCAGAGGCCATGGACCCATCACGGATTTGCTATTTAATTCCCCTCCTCCTTTTTGTGCTGTCTTTTTGTTTGTGCGTCTTGAGGCTTTGGGCCTTTTGTATTATATTAATTTATTTTCCAAGTTTTTGGCTGTATTTTGAGAAGGTGCTCAGGGACCTCCACATTTACAGTCTAGATGTGTATATTATTTTTTTTGTTCAAATTGATCTTTGCACATTTTCTCGAAATCTTGACATCATGAGTGACGTATTTTGTATGTGAAAGAATCAGCACTACTTCCATCATCCTTTCATCTTCACCCAGTAATTATTGCATCATGTTGGCCGTAGATGTGCGGTGGTAGAAAGGTCATTGGTTTCGAGCTTCTCTAACCGCTGATCACCTGCTTCTGCCCTTCCTCAGGCCTTCTCTTGCCACATGTTTTGAAGGCGGATGATATCTAATTGACTAAAGTCTAAAGTATTGAAGTCTATTTTTGAAATTTTTCATAAATTTTATTATATTTTTTTGGAATGACACAGCTCCCTGAAGTAACCTGGACGCCTTGCGTTGAGATAGTCTACCGAGTTTAGTTGAGTTTTTCTTCATCTGTTTTTGAGTGGAAATTACTTTGTATTTTATTTACCTTGTAGAGGATCGGTGCATGTGATTTGTCCGATGCAATCAACTGTTACTGGAACAAAGAGTCTTAATATGGTTCTAGATTATGGTCAAATCAGTTCTAATTTCTGATGGAAAAATGGAAGGTGTCTAGATGCCTCCTAAACAGAAAGATAATACAGAGAGAGCCCCTGAATGTGAGAAATGGCTGACGAAGTAGCCAGAGATGATCACTGGTCAGGTCTTAAATTCATCAAAAGGTTACGATCAAATGGTTTATTAGAAGACCAACATATGTGACATAAGATTTGGCAACCTTTTTATGATTAAAGGACTGTTTTTGGTCTGAGAGACAAGCCTGTAGCGAGCGTAAGGAACACTGGGGCACATTTACTTTCCCGTCCCTGTGTGTCCCCGGCGGAGTTCACCTTCTTCTTCCCGGTGCATGCAAGTGCTTGATCTTGCAACACAATTTAAATGTTAAGTCCCGCGCTTAGTCTGAATCAGCCGGATTGTCCGACGGCCCCTTCCCCTGACTTGTGTCATATGAAAGCCGGCACCAATGGGCCAAAATTCGATCAAGTGCGCCAAAGTCCCCAGTTAAATGCGGCACGAATATCCAACGATAGTGCGGACCCTTAGTAAATGAGCCCCACTGTGTAGAGAGGCCGACAGTCCAAGCACGGCGTCCTGAAACCCGCTGGTACCGCTCGCACAGGAGAGAAACTTACATATCATGTGAATGGCAGACACACCTCGAAGTCGGAGAATCCTTTTTACTTTTAAACAACGATTATTAGTTACTGAAAACATTTGTAGTTGTGTTTGGAAATTGTATCTTTACTTTTACATCTCTGGGAGACCTCCCCCATGTTTTTACATCATTTTAATTTCTTATCCGAGTTCGGATTTTAACATTAACGAAATCACACAAAAACATCCACGTCCACCATTGTAAGGGGGGTATTTGCAGGATTTGGGGCCCCCTATGGTCGGTATAGCACAGAATGGTCATTGGATGTGGTCTGGTCGGGGGCGCTGGATGCTGGGTTGCCATTTGCCCTGGTTAGTTTGATTTCAGAGGTTTTTTATTTGTGGTGCTGTTGCTTATTTCATATCATATCTGAATATGCTGGAGATGAATGCAGAGTTTTATTTTGCTTTCTTTACTTTGTGTGAGGGGTTAGATGCAGGAAATTTAGGCGATTCTTCATGTCAAGGCTTTGCCAAAAGCCGAAACACCCTGCACGGCGCCCTGTCCTCACATCAGCACCGTGGACCTGACACTACTGATTAAATCCTGCATCTCTTATGTTTTATTTCAAATAAACTGGTGTGGAAATATTACACGTGTGTCCTTCTTATACACCGGAGATCAAAATTACATATAATGTGTGATCACGGGATTTTTCAGAAATAATGTCATCTCCATTGATGAACAATTGATGGGTGTGTAAGGGGTCTCCAGGCCACTAGGGCAGGGTTTAACATAATTACCAAAGTATCAACATAAAACTTTTCTTTATAATGATTATTAGAGAAGAGCAATGACTGTAGCAAAGAGAAAGATTATAATGATATTTTCTGCAGGTCCCAGCAGTCACCAGTCAGTAGGGAGAGCACAGGACCTCCAAGCAGGTCACATGACATCACAGGACATCACTGGTCTCTGCTGGGACCAGCTCCGCTATTCTTCCAGATTCTTCCACAGGTTTCTTGGCCATAACTTTGTAACAAAGGATTTTCCAGAGGTTTTCTATTGGGTTTAGATCAGGACTCTGGGCGTGGCCATTTCATTGTTTCAATTGTTTTCTGTTTCAATGAATAATAATAATAATAATCTTTATTTCTATAGCGCCATCAAATTCCGTAGCTTTACAAATCATAGGGAACATATACAACTATATTACATTACACAGAACAAACAGTCATATGGAACAATAGGAGTGAGGGCCCTGCTCACAAGAGCTTACAGTCTATGAGGATGAGGGGGTGACACAAGAGCTTACAGTCTATGAGGATGAGGGGGACACACAGGAGCTTACAGTCTATGAGGATGAGGGGGACACACAGGAGCTTACAGTCTATGAGGATGAGGGGGTGACACAAGAGCTTACAGTCTATGGGGATGAGGGGGTGACACAAGAGCTTACAGTCTATGAGGATGAGGGGGTGACACAAGAGCTTACAGTCTATGAGAATGAGGGGGTGACACAAGAGCTTACAGTCTATGAGGATGAGGGGGTGACACAAGAGCTTACAGTCTATGAGGATGAGGGGGTGACACAAGAGCTTACAGTCTATGAGGATGAGGGGTGATACAAGAGCTTACAGTCTACGAGGATGAGGGGGGACACAAGAGCTTACAGTCTATGAGGATGAGGGGGTGACACAGGAGCTTACAGTCTATGAGGATGAGGGGGTGACACAAGAGGGAACAATATAAAATAATTTAATAAATAATTTACTAAACAACGATGTTGCTGCTTGAACCAGCCATCAGCCGCCATCTTGTACAGCGTCCAAGGTGAAAGAGACTGCAGAACAGCCGGGAGCTTGGTAAATATCAGCTGTTTGCTAGATAACAGATGGGAGATAGGACATAAGGTGGATTAGTAAAGGGAGAGGTGACATTTCAAGCAGTTCGTGAGTGTGATAGGCTTGTCTAAAGAGATGGGTTTTAAGAGCATGTTTGAAGCTTTGGAGGATGGGTATTACTCTGAGTCTGGGGAAGGGCATTCCAGAGAATTGGTGCAACTCGGGAGAAGTCCTGGATACGTGCATGGGAGGTTCGAATTAAGGTAGAGATTAATCTAATGTCACTGGCAGATCGAAGAGCACGGGAAGGGCGATAGACTGAGATGAGAGAAGAGAGATAGAGAGGTGCAGCATTATTCAGAGCTTTGTGGATGAGGGTTATTATTTTAAAGTGAATACGGAAGGAGACAGGCAGTCAGTGCAGTGATTGGCACAGGCTGGAGGCATCCGTGTAGAGTTTGGCCTGAAAGACGAGCCTGGCTGCTCCATTAAGAATAGATTGAAGAGGAGAGAGTTTAGTGAGTAGAAGATGATTAGTAGAGAGTTACAGGAGTCTAGTCGAGAGTGAATAAGTGCAACAATTAGCATTTTAGAAGTTTCAAATGTGAGAAACGGTCGGATTCTGGAGATGTTTCTGAGATGCATCCGGCAAGAGCGAACAAGAGATTGAATATATGGTAAAAAAGAGAGGTCAGAGTCCAGCACAACCCCAAGACAGCGGCCTGCTGCCCCAGTGCTATAGTGATCCCACGGACCGAGATGGAGAGGTCAGGGGTGGTTAGGTTAGTAGATGGTGGAAAGACAAGAAGTTCAGTCTTAGAAAGATTAAGTTTCAAGAAGAGAGAGGAAATGATGTTAGAGACAGCAGAGAGACAGTCACTAGTGTTCTGGGGTAAGGCAGGGGTGATGTTACGTGCTGAGGTATACAGCTGGGTGTCATCAGCATAGAGATGATACTGGAAACCAAATCTGCTGATGGTTTGTCCAATGGGTGCAGTATAGAGAGAGAAGAGAAGAGGGCCTAGGACTGATCCCTGAGGAACCCCGACACTGAGAGGAAGATGAGAAGAGAAAGATCCAGAAAAGGAGACACAAAGTGCGGTCAGAGAGATAGGAAGAAAACCAAGAGAGTGCAGGGTCCTTTAGGCCGATGGAGTGAAGCATCCTAAGGAGGAGCTGGTGGTCCACAGTATCGAATGCTGCCGATAGATCCAGGAGAATGAGGAGAGAATAGTCACCTTTGGATTTTGCAGTGAGGAGATCATTGGAGACTTTAGAAAGAGCAGTTTCAGTGGAATACATAGAGCGGAAACCCGATTGTAGGGGGTCAAGGAGGGAGTTAGCTGAGAGATAGCGGGTTAGTCGAGAATAGACCAGGCGTTCCAAGAGTTTGGAGATGAAAGGGAGGTTAGAAACTGGTCTGTATTTAGTAGCATTGGATGGGTCCAGTGAAGGTTTCTTTAGTAAAGTGGTGACAATAGCATGCTTGAAAGAAGAGGGGACGACACCAGAAGAGAGAGAGAGATTGAAAATTTTAGTGAGGTGAGAAGTGACTGCTGGGGAGAGAGACTGTACCAGATGTGAGGGGATGGGGTCACTGATGCAGGTAGTGGGGCGAGCAGAGGAAAGGAGCCTGGACACTTCTTCCTCTGTGACTGGCTCAAAGGAAGAGAGTAAACAAGATAAGGTATGGGAGGGAAGGGGATTAGTGGGGGGAGTGGATTGAGCAATTATTTCCTGGCGGATACAATCAATTTTATCCTTAAAGTAGGCTCCAGATCTTCAGCCCCAAGGTCTGTGACAGGTGGCTGCACCTTTGGTGTTAGTAAGGAGTGAAGGGTATCAAAGAGCCTTTTGGGGTTGTTAGAGAGAGAGGATATGAGATTAGTAAAATAGACCTGTTTAGCGAGGTGAAGGGCAGAGTTATAAGTTTTTTGCATAAATTTGAAGTGAAGAAAGTCTGCAGATGTGCGCGATTTTCTCCACAGACGTTCAGCAATCCTGGAGCATTGCCGAAGGAAACGAGTTTGTTCAGTGTGCCAAGGTTGCCAAGTCTGTGTTGAAAATTTCGGATAGTGAGTGGTGCCATCTCATCTAGAACGCTTCTGACAGTGTGATTATAGTGGTTAGTAGCCAGGTTTGGACAGGTGAAAGAGGAGATGGGGGACAGTGCAGACTGTAAGTTTTCTGTGAGTTTATGAGTATCTATTGCACGTGGGTTCGGGTATGAGTGATGGGTGGAAGGATTCTGAGAATGAGAAGGATTATTGAAAGTAAAAGAAAGGAGATTATGGTCTGAAAGTGGAAAGGAGGAATTGGTAAAATCAGATATTGAAGATGGTTGGTCTATATCTGGACACTTTTGTACTTAACACACAGAGGGGTATATGACATATATGTTATTAGGGGTATGCACAGCGGTTTGCTCGCTGCTATTTTTGAAGAGTTTTTGTATTTCTATTGTAGAAAGTTCCAATGTAAAGTGTATTTGTATTGCTAAGGTCCGCTCCCACTCTATCTGAGTAGCCTTGGGGGTTGAGGAGAGCTGTGGAGTAGATCTCCCCGTTCCGCACCATAGTGTCTGCTAGATAGCTTTCCCCCACAAACAACGTAAGCGTAGATACTTCCGCCTGGGGGGCCCCTTGTCATCGGGACCTGTATTTTATTAGGCGACTACGGTTGCGCACTGTGTGGGCATATGTGGGATGCTCTTGTTTTAGTTTTGTTAATAGGTTGGGAGGTTGGAATTGGGGTAGTTGACGAACGCTTGGTGGGGGTTAGAAAATACTATAAGTGTACTTGGATATGTTTGATAGCTTTGGGCCTCGCTCGTGGAGAGCTGCTGCCCTCTAGTGGGAACAGAGGGTATGTCAGCCTAGATAAGATATATCCTGTTGCATATCAATGGCTTCGCCTATAACAGTAATTACGTGGAATATACGAGGAGCTGGCGAACCCAAAAAGAGACAGGCAATTTTGGACACACTTAAAAATTATACCCCGGTAATCTGCTGTTTACAAGAAACGCATCTGATAAAAGACACCACAAAATACTTAAGCCCTAAGTGGGCTGGCCTATGCTACCACTCGGTACATTCATCTTACTCTAGGGGGGTTAGTGTGCTCTTTCATAGGCAGGTACCATTCATTTGCCATGACTCAATGATTGACAAAGAAGGCCGTTTTATATGTTTGTATGGGGAACTTTACAATGTCCGTATTATAATAATAGCAGTGTATATACCTCCACCCTACTCCGCTATAGTCTTACAGAAATTGTTATGTTATGTGGAAAAATATCCGGGTATCCCTCTACTCATGTTGGGAGATTTCAATAATGTACTCGATGCTGCCTTAGATATACTTGGTAACACCTGTCATTCACCTGTTTCACACTTGCCCACTCAATTTGGCCGCACAATAAATGACGTTGGATTGGTAGACCTATGGCGCATGTCACACCCCATAGACAAACAGTATTCCTGTCACTCCAGAACGCACAATACATTATCCAGGATTGATCTGGCCCTGGGTAATTCACTAATGATTCCTATGATTCTAGAGACTAAATACCTACCAAGACGTCTCTCGGACCACTCCCCACTCTTAGTACGATTGAGGCCCTTGTTGGAACCTATCAGAGGATTGCGGTGTAGACGCTTCAATCCGTTCTGGCTGACAGTGCTATCTGAAAAGGGACGTATAATAGCACTGCAAACTATACTTATAGACTTTCTTGAACGTAACGAGGGGTCCACATCTCCTCTCCTAGTGTGGGATTGCACTAAAGTCTGCTTTAAAGATAGCTTGGTCAGAGAGGTAGCTGGGGTGAAGCGAGAATCTAGGGAATTTGGAGATATCCTTGGCAAGGCTGTAACGACAACAGAAGAAGCATATATTCTCAATTCATCTGAGACTAACAAATTGTCATGGGAGGGGGCGCAAACCCAGTTCTCTGAGCACCTACTAACTAGGGCTGATAATAAACGCTTCTTTTGTAGGCAACGGTTTTATGAGGAGGGGGAGAAGGCTGGACACCTCTTAGCTATTATGGCCTCTAGTCAGAGGACAGCCACTCACATATCAGCAATCAGGGGTTCAGATGGCAAAATAGTCACCCAGGACCAAGATATATTGAATAGCTTTAAAACTTTTTACTCTTCTCTATACTCATCTAAGGTCAACCCCACGCAGGAGCAGTTAGGCAGCTTTTTGGATGGCCTTAAGCTTCCCAAACTAGATAGTGAACAAAGAATGGCTCTGGAAGCTCCGTTTACATTAGAAGAGCTAGAACTTGCATTAGATTCTATGACCAATAATAAAGCCCCGGGTATAGATGGAATCCCAGTGGAAATATTCAAAACTTTCAAAGACATCCTGCTTCCTCGCCTACTCACTCTATACAATGAGGCTTTAGATCTGGGCCAATTGTCACCATCAATGAGAGAGGCGGTTATAGTAATTCTTTTGAAACCAGGGAAAAACCCACTGGAAATGGACTCCTATCGCCCTATTTCGCTCCTTACAGTAGACATTAAACTAATGGCCAAAATGCTAGCAACTAGAATGTCCAATGTCATCACCTCAGTCATACATACTGATCAAGCAGGATTTATGCCGAATATGTCCACAGCTGTCAATCTACGCCGGCTATATCTTAACATTCAAGCCTCCCGTAACAGATTACCAGATGCAGCGGTTGTGTCTTTCGACGCAGCCAAAGCGTTTGATAGTGTGGAATGGCCGTATTTATTTGCAGTACTCCGAAAACTTGAGTTCGGACCGAAATTTTTAGCATGGGTGCGTTTGTTATACTCCTCCCCAATGGCCAGATTACAGATAAACTCACTACTTTCCTCTCCGTTTCCATTACATAGAGGGACCCGTCAGGGATGTCCACTGTCGCCGCTACTATTTGCGGTTGCAGTGGAACCTCTGGCGGCATTCCTACGATCCACAGAATCCGTTAAGGGCTTCCAATATGGAAGACATCAGGAGAAAGTTGCATTATATGCTGATGATTTGTTGCTCTTTCTAGATGACTGGACCTCTTCTCTGCATGAGGCAATAGGTATGATAACATCTTTTGGGTCCCTATCCGGGTTTACTATTAACTGGACGAAATCAGTAGTAATGCCCCTATCCCCACAGGCGTGTCCTAGATTACTGGCAGAACATGGCTTATCAATGGTGTCAGTGTTTAAATACTTGGGTGTCCAAATATCGGCAGATCCCACTGAATTTATTGAGCTCAATATCCTACCCCTGATCTGTAGGTTTCAAACAAAAGTACAGGACTGGTGTAAACTCCCCCTTACTGTAATTGGCCGTGCCAATCTTATTAAGATGGTTATGATGCCACAACTATTATATTTCCTTCACAACTCCCCCATGTGGATCCCGGTGAAATTATTCCATAAGGTCAATAGTATCTTTCGGGATTTGCTCTGGAAAAAAGGGATTCCGAGAATTAAGATTGTCACCTTACAAAGGTCCAAGGAAGACGGCGGCCTATCATTACCTAATCCGTGGTTATATTTTATGGCAGCCCAGTTGCAGCATCTCCGTGGATGGGGCGACACAGCTGCGGGTTTGTCCTCCCAAACAATGCTTCGCCATATCCTAAATAAAGACAATTTATTGGAGGCATTGGAAGGTGGGCTATTTCAAAATACAGATAGGGAATTTGTGACACTTAAGTGCATAAACAAATTGTGGTGGAAAATGCGCAGTCTGTTAGGGATGGAGGGATATATTTCACATACACCCATATGGCCGAATATCCAATATCCTGAACTAGGTAAGCTTGCTCCGTTTCCCCAATGGATAAATAAGGGAATCACGACTATTGCCCAATTGTATGAGGACAACACTATGAAGTCCTTTGAACAGCTACGTTCTGAGTTTAACCTTCCACACTCATGCTTTTATCAATTCCTCCAAATGAGACATGCAATTACCCAGCAAGAACGCTCTCAACCTGTTAAGAAATCGACCAATAACATTGTAGTAGATATGATAAATAAGACAGGAGATACCAGGGGTATAATTTCTATTAACTATTCATATCTGAGGGATGCGCATATTAAAAAATTCCCTACTGATCTAAAATCTAAATGGGAGAAAGATGTGGGAACCATTACTGAAGAACAGTGGCAAGAGGTCCTAGAGTCCGCACCCAAAGTATCAGTTAGCGAGGCGCAAAGAATGTCTAACTTACATTTGCTGCATAGGGTTTACTTTACTCCTGTTAGGCTGTTTAAAATGGGATATAGGAGTGATGATAGCTGTCCAAGATGTAACGGTTCTGATGCAGACCTCATTCACTTGATGTGGAACTGCCCCAGATTACGTCGCTATTGGCAAGAGGTTCTTGACTTGATTGATCAGACATATACCACTACTATCACACGCAATCCTCTTATATGTATTTTGGGCTATACGGCTGAGATGCAGGTATCTGAGAGTCATAGACTGGCAGTGTTGCGACTACTCTACACAGCTAAGAAACTTATTGCTTTCCACTGGAAAGATACCGAGCCACCACAAATGTCTGAATTTATTTCCAGGGTTAATCTTCTGCTACGATTAGATAAATTTGTTTATCAGAAACGAAATTCACTGAAAAAATTTGACACCATGTGGGGTCCATGGCTCGATACCCCAGGATTAGCCCCTCTGACCCTTACTAGAGATAGAATACTCAGAGGCACCGTGGGGTAGTGGTTATCACTGCCATGTCAAAGGATAATGTGATGGGTGATTATGCGGAGGTCTATGACTCACAGTTTATGGGCAACTAATCCTTTACCAATCCTGTTCCATCTATATCAATATGTACTATTAAATGCCTTGAGTTGCATGGTGTGAAACAGAAGATCAACCGGAACCAGAGACATCTTGGATGGACTTTCTTTTGAAACATATAATCCCACACCGGAAAGAACTCTAAGTCAAGCGCATGTATATTTTCTGGACATTTCACCCACCAAGCGGGGGAAGGTTGGGGGGAGGGGGAGGGGGGGATCTGTGTTCTTATTGTTTATACTACTAAATGTTTAAAAAAAAAAATGGAAAACTAGGATGTTGGTTTTCAATAAAAATTTATTTGATCAAAAAAAGATATTGAAGATGGTCGGGAGAAGACCAAATCGAGGATGTTTCCCTCACTATGAGTGGGGGAATCGCAGAGTTGTGAAAGACCGAGAGAAGTAGTTAGTGCTAAGAGCTGAGAGGCCGGAGGGGAAATGGGAGTGTTAACAGGGATGTTGAAGTCTCCCATGATGATGGTTGGAATGTCACAGGATAAAAAGTGAGAGAGCCAAGAGGCAAAGTGGTCAAGAAACTGATAGGGTGAGCCAGGAGGACGGTATACTACAGCCACACGAAGAGAGAATGGGTGGAAAAGTCTGAGGTTGTGGACCTCAAAAGATGGGAAAGTAAGAGAGGGTACAGGAGGAATGACCTGGAAAGTGCATCGTGGAGAGAGGAGTATGCCTACCACTCCTCCCTGCCTATTCTCAGGTCTGGAGCAGTGTGAAAAATGTAAACCGCCATAAGACAATGCTGCAACGGAGGCAGAGTCATCCTGCTGGATCCATGTTTCCGTAATGGCAAGCATTGCAGACTGGATTTAAAGACACAGTAGATGGGTGAAAAATGATTCAGCAATCAGAAATATATACCTGTGGAAGAGAAGAGAGTTTGATGTTATATCCATTCAATGTCAAACTGCAGTTTCATACTTGTCAGAATATTATTATACTTAGCAGAATATTATGCTAAGCAAACAAAGAATGCAAGCAACCTGGAAACGGCTTTAGCTGTTTTGCTGTGTGACAGGGGGCATTTTCCAGTGTGAAATTTGCTGCTGATTGATGAACGCAAGGAAAGAAGCACGTGTTGTTGAAGAAGATTCTGATACTTGCATCACTCTGCCATGTGGCTGTATGAGAGATCCAACTCCTTTTGGGAAAAACATTGCCCAAATCATGACACTTCCTCCACCACCTGTCACTGACTGCTTTTCACACTTTGGGATCAGTATTTTCCCAGTGTGTCCACAAACATAATATTTCCAATCAGATCCAAATAACTTGCTTTCATCACTAAAATGACCTGTGGCCACTTCTCCTCTGTCCACACAACATGCTCCTCAGTAAAGGGGAGTCTCCTGATTCTTTCTGCTAATGAGAGGGTTGAGTGGGCTTTCAGTCCAAATGCTGTTAAATGTTGTGGCTCTGTATGATGGGACAGATCCTTCCCATGGTCAGGGCTGAACTGGTGGTAATTCCAGCTGCGGTGATGAAACGATTCTCCATGGAGATTCTCCGCATTATCCTGTCCTCTCTTACATTTGTCTTTCGGGGGTGACGGCCTTATTGGGGGACTTGAATTAGTTTGTGATGTTGTTAATATGCAATATTCTAGAAATCACAGACTTGAAGCCACTAACTTCTCTAGCTATGGATTATAGGATTCATCTGGACAACCTGCTGCCGGAGGGTTTCTGTTACTTTTGAACGGAACAACATTTTTGCAAAGTCAGTGAAAACTGGAACGTTAGGAGCCGGTTACATCGGGTTTGTCAGATAATGAAGGAAACTAGCACCCGGTAACAGAATAACACCAATAACTCTGAAAGTCTCTAATTTTCATTAGTGTTTTCTAAAATGATCTAATTTACATTTTTTTTCTGGGCTTTAGAATATATACAATTTATAGAATAAGCTTAAAACACTGAATACTGATCTATTACCCATGTTCACATGGTTGTGCGCCCGATATCCTGCATGTGTCGCTTCCCCGATCAGGTCCCCGGAGTTTACCTTCTTCTTCCAGGTGCATATAAGTGCTTGGGACACAAATTTAAATGTTAAATCCCGCGCTTAGTCTGAATCCATCGGATCGTCTGACGCCCGCCTAACCCCCTCCCCACCTCCCCCCCCCGATTTGTGACGCGTGAAAGTCGGTGCATTTGGGACACAATCCCCGGCGCAATCCCAGAAAAGTCGGGAAACCCGACAAAATGCGGCCACGGGACCCTTAGTAAATAAGCCCCAATGACCCTAACATTTAGGAGATTGTGTTGTTGCTGTTCTCTAGTTCTCCATTGTTTGCTCTCCTAGTATTTGTTCTGCTGAAGTGAAGTTTTGCTTTTCCTCCTATAAGTCTGGTATTGGATCATGAAATTGCAGAGTGATACTTACCATGGAAATGTATATACATGGATAATACAGGTGATGTGCCAGGTTAGGCCTTGGTGCTTCCCAGGCAGGTGAGTGGTTTTGCTCAAAAAGACAATTATAAAATGATGGTAATGAGGCTCAGTCGCTCCTGTGCTGGGGCTCGGCGCTTCTCCTCACACATTAGTTATGCACTGCTCCAGTGAATGATGTCATCCAGCTCTGGTTGATTAGTCCTGTCTGGACAGTTCAGGAAGCTCCACTGCTACAATGAGGAGTTCTGCACCCCAGGGTCCTAGGACAGTTTGAGACCCATGTAGGTGTTTCCCAGATCACCACAAACAATTCCTTTAATTTCTTTATCTGTATCCCCCATTTCCTGTGATCCCTTCAGACTCATTTGCTCCCACCAGCACCCAGTCTGTTGACTTTTGTCTCAATGCTCCAAATCCCAGTCTTTAAATCTTCTTCTCTCTACTTTTTGCATTTATGCCCCATTGAAGTTGAGACTTGTTTCAACTTTTTTAGGCCACCCTTCCAGATCTGGGAACTGCACATCGCACCACGCGCCCATGGACGCCTGTGATCTTACTATTACGAGGCATAAAAGCTCCTCCACTGCTGTGTTTGTGGCACCAGAACTGGTTGGCAGATAGTTGAAGGCTGCACTGACCCTATACGGCAAATTCTCAATTTGTGCCAAAAATAAATAAATAAAGGGACTGCTCTCCAGGCCAGAAAGCAAAATAATGCAAATGGAAATTATGCAAATGCAACATAAATATGTAAATATGTTATTCAAATG
>WNYA01004521.1:0-12150 GCA_019512145.1 Engystomops pustulosus | reverse complement strand
AGGTCGGCCCGTGTAACTTATATATAGTGATAAGAAGTTCACCGAGATTCAGGTTTGATGGGTTTGTCCAGATATCCTGAAGAACGTGGGTGTGGTTCCCGGACTTCAGCACAAACCTGAACCCGGTTGAAGTCAATTTTTTCAGAATTTGTCAATTTGAAGTTAGATTTCAGGTAATGTGGTATTTCACGCTTCACCAACCTCTTCAGATGCTGGCACAGCCTTGTCACATGGGATCCATGTTTACTTTATCCTAACCCAACCTTTCTTTTTTTACCGTTTCCAATCACTTTTTATTCAAACTTTTATTGGACACAAAATGGAGAAAAAGTGGCGAATCAGATGTTTAGGCGCAATTTCCCATTAGAGGGTTCATTTTCAGGAATAATTTTGGCTTCTATATTTTAATAGAGAAAATATAAATAAATATATATATATTAAAAAACTTTTTAACATTATTTCATCTCCCCTAGGGTGCTTGGACCCTAGGGGATGTGATCACTTATAAAATACAGGCAGTCCCCGGGTTACATACAAGATAGGTTCTGTAGGTTTGTTCTTAAGTTGAATTTGTATGTAAGTCAGAACTGTATATTTTATAATGATAGCTCCAGACAAAAATTTTTTGATCTCCGGGACAATTGGATTTAAAAATTGTTGGATTTTCATAAGAATCGGGATTAACAATAAAGCTTCATTACAGACACCTGTGATAACTGTTACAGCTGATTATTGTAGCCTAGGGATAAAGTACAGTCATTTAGCAACATCCAGAGGTCCTTTTGTAACTAGGGGTAGTCTGTAAGTCAGGTGTTCTTAAGTAGGGGACCGCCTGTATACTGCAATACAACTGTATATTGTAGATATACTGCTTCTATATTACAGTCTTTCACAGACTACATTCACATTGATGTATGCCTACCTGGCTGTAGCCCGGGCAAGCCTACGGCATCGCCCTGGAGAGGAGGGTTGAGCGCTGCTCCCCTCTCCATAGGGACGTCAACCATAAACATAGGAAAAGATTCAGCATGGTCTGTCCTTTGTCCGTGCACGGTATGGTGCCACGCTTGTATGGCCACTGTACCACTGCTGGGTGCTATAGGTGGCTATGGGGATGTATTTGCAGCCAGACATAAATCCTCACAATACCTGTGTGACAGGAGCCTAATACAGACATACAAATAACAGCTATGGGAGCCTCAAATAGGCCATGTGCCATGTTGCTGATATCACTGCAATGAAATAGCAGAAGAGGCAAAACGCACCTAACAGATTAACTACCATCAGCTTGAGCACTGACCATGGTAGTTCCTAGCAGTTGTCGCCTCTGTCAGTGCACCCTCTACATATTCCACATCACGTCCACCCAACATATATTTACAATGGGTGGTCGCGAAGGTCTTGAACGTGAGGATGCCTGCGTTGGCTATAGATATCAAGAACCTCTTGTTGGTGATGAGACCGGCAACATCAGTTAATACGCACACTGACAGCACACTAGCCGCAGGGAAGGACAGCACCTGCAAGAGATTGAGGGCAAGTTTTGGACACATTTTCCATTTGCCCACCCAGAAATTGAATGGGGAGAACCCATTCTTCAGTACCAGGAGAAGTGTGGACAGATAATCTTCCACCATTTAAGTCACAGTCTTCCTCCTGGTATTATGTACCTTATCCGATGGTAGTAGCCACATTGTGAATGTGCGCAGTCTGACCTGACCTCCTCTTCTTCTTCCCGTGCCATCATTACATCCTCCGTCATGGCCACAAGAGCTTTTTCAAGCTGGTCAGAGATGGGGATTTTAGCACTAACAATGGTGTCATCCGCACTGACCATATTGATGGCTGTGGTAATATATATGTGGTAATAGAAATTGTATCATCTTTTACTGTTGTAGTCTCCTTCCTCTTACAATTATAAGACCTGTCATTGAAACCTCCTCCACATGTCTTCACCAAAGGAGTTCAAAAGACTCAATGTAGAGTTAATTATATGAGCGGTGGGACCTTTACACACCTTCTAGACCAGTACATCCTGAAAATAGGATCAAAAGCAAGACTCTTTAGTATGCAGGGGGAGGTTATGCCATTTTCAGAAATACTGGGTAACAGGATAAGGGCGGGGTTAAGCAAAATCGACAGAGCATACGTTATCAGGCTATGCAAATGGCGGGTCTGTCATTTATGGATCAATATCTGTACAGACTGTGCACATTTCATCTGCCCATTTCTACAGATGGATAATTCTTCTACCTCAAGAGTAAGACTTCGGTATTCGTTTTTAACATTTTTATTTTGCAGCTGTTTAAATTTGTATTTTATGTATATTTCTTTGTAACCATGTCTCCTATTTTTCTTTATCTGACAGTGTTATGTTTTGCACCGCACATTAATGTAGTTGTGCCCTGTGATTTGACCTGGAGATAGTGGGTTTGTCACAGTGGCACATTAGAAGCAGGGCAGCAATGTACTGATGTCTCTTTTGGCGGCCCACTTGTTGGTGGTGAACTGCTGTGCTCTTTCGCCCAGACAGATGAGTTTCAGCATTGCCTACTGCTGTTTCCATATGGCTTTGCTAAAACCGATGGTGGCACTGTACTGACTGATTGAGGAAGCAGGAGAGGAGTAAGCGGAGGAGGAGGAAAGGAGTGGTGTCTGGCGATCCTAGAGGTACAATGTGAGCCAAAGCGCTTCCTGCCTCTGGACCAGCCGTGCTAAATTAACCCAGTGGGCAGTTAAAGAGGTGTAATGTCCCTGTCCATGTTATAGTCATCCATGTGTCAGTTGTGAGATGCACCTCTGACAGTCAGAAGTGCACATCTGATTTTGACCACAACCTATTAAAGTTGTCCGTCTACAAAAGCCTGAATGGGTACATTTCAAAGGCCAGTAATTTGGATATTCTCCTATCCAGGACCAGATCTCTGAAGTGAGATGGCCCAAACGCCCTCTTTCTCTTGTTTATTTGTTGGTGTTTCAAGTGTGGGAACGCTAAATACCTGGACTCTGAGTAAGGGCTCAATGATTTCTCAGTAAAACCATTTTAGCTTATGGACATATTGATTTTCTCTTCCACCTGACATTTTTGTGTTCACTGACACCATTGGATCAATGGAAAAAACTGAAGTGTGAAAGGCCCATTGAAAAGAATTGGTCAGTAAAGCATCAGTGAAAAATCCCTAAAGCCAGGAAGAAAAAAACAGTCTGTATGTGTCCATAAGCCGCAATGGCTTCAGTGAGAAAACACTGATGTGAAAAAACCGCCAGTGTGAAAGAGCCCTAAGGCATTTGGTTTGGGTTTGACTCACCTGCATTTTGTACATTAATAATAAGTTGGCAGTATTGTACATTTGTAGATTAGGAAGTACAGATCAGCAAAGTCCACCACTTTTAAGTAGTAAAAATATTTGTTTCTTTATTTCGTTCTTCTGTTACAAAACATACGACCAAACACAGGACATAGGGATCCCCCAATCTTGCGCGTTTCGCGTCATTAAGCCTCTTAATCCCAGATTTTTTGTCCCCCCCCCCCCCCCCCATAAAATGTCCCCAGCATCGGTTCCACCACAAAATGTCCCCAGAATTGCTCCCCCCAGAAGATGTGCCCAGCAGTACTCCCCTTCCCCCCATATGAAATAAAGAAAACAGTTACCTTCCACGCTCCTCTTTACCCCGCGGCTCCGCTTCTTCTATCCTCCGTGAGCGTTGATGTAAGCTGACAACTGGGAACGGAATCTAAGTGACACCCGGTTTTCACCAGAGCCTGGCGACCACCAGGTCGCTACACAGGCACAACTTTGCTTGTGGTGGTGGCCAAGGCGAAGTACAGAATCGTTGAGCAGAAATGTGGATGTGAACAGGCAGGAGATCAAGACAGGCAGAACGGGATCAGAGTCGGGGATGTAGCAGGAGGTCACAATGGGAATCATAAAGGCAGAATGGAAACACTTTCTCAGAGTCATAGAGCACAAAGATCTAGCAGGGGACAAAGGAAGGGGCCGTAAATTTACAAGTTGATAAGAAAGAATCGATTTCCTCTAACAGATTACTCAAGGACCTCTTTTACTTTCATAAATATCGGTGAAATCCACCACAGTAGCAGGAGGTGGTAGCTGTTGGGAAAAGCGTTCCAGGATGCCAGGTTTCAGGAGGGAGACATGGAAGGAGTTTGGGATGCGCCTGGTGGGAAGAAGACCAAGCTAATAGGCTACGGGGTTGATAAGCTTCAGCACCTCAAATGGACCTAGGAAACGAGGACTCTTCAACCAGACATATCTGGAGGACAGCCATACTTTATCTCCTAGAGAGAAGATCGGAGGAGGCCTGCATTTTTTGTCGACCAGAGTCTTGGTTCGATCCAGACATCTGAAGTAGGGAAAGATGAGTCTGCTCCCAGATGAACTTCAGATCCTGAACCAACTCTTCCACGGCAGGAACATTGGAAGAGAGAGGAAGAGGTGGGTGTTCTCCATAGACAATGAAGAAGGGAGCGGAGTCGGCAGATTCAGAGTCCAAGGAATTGTAGGAAAATTCTGCCCATGGCAACAGGGCGGACCAGTCGCCCTGTCAGGTGGAGACAAAATGGCAGAGATAGCAGACCAGAGTCTGGTTAATTCTCTCCACTTGTCCGTTAGACTGTGGATGGTACGCAGAGGAGAAATCCAACTTAGACATCGCTATTAAAAATCGCTAAAAAACCTCGCCCGACCCTGGCGTTTTTTACACTGTTACATGCACGCTTTTTAACTCCACTTTGTGAGTATATACAATAAAATATCCTTCTTGAACCTTCGGATTCTGCACTATTTGTTCGTTTATCTTCTGACACAGGACTAAGAGTGCACCACTGACACGGAAGTGGTTCAGGGGTGCATTGGAATCCAGTGTTCGGGAGAACGAAGATAAGGCAGGAGAAACCTAGGAGATCCTCAAGTTCTAACTGAAGGGAAGGTGGTGAGATTACCTACTGAATGTGAATTGTGACTTAAAAGAGTTGAGCACTGACCTTTTTTATCTGTGTAAATTGGTTACTATAGTGGGAGAGTGCCGGTTCAGTAGCTCCTCTGTTTCTTCTTTTTTGTCCCTGTTCTTTTTCCGGAGGTCGAACTTTTTGCAATAAGAAATCTTCTGAAGCCTGGACACCTGCCATGTTAGGTAACACTAGCTATCTCCATTAGGCTAATTATGCTGAGGCTGGGGGTAAGTGAGGGATTTGAGTAGTATAAGGCCTCCCTCCCCCTGGTCATATTTATCACAGGAGGCAAAGGCAGACTTCAGCTTGGAGAAAGTTTCCTCAGCTGCTGGAGGCCAGATTTTAGGATTGCCGTTCATTGTTCAGCGCCACAATGGGAGACACGAGAGAGGGAAAATGAGGCATGAAGTGCGGGTAGTAATTAGTAGAGCCCAGGAATCTCTGAATAACATAAAGTCCTACTGGGCAAGGCCAATGAATTATCGCAGACAACTTTGTGGGATCCATCTGTAGACCTTTGCCAGAGATGATGTACCCGAGGAATGGAAGACTCTTCTGGTGGAACTGACACTTCTCGAGCTTGTCATATACGGCAGCATGGTGGCTTAGTGGTTAACAAAGAGTCTGCAAAGAGTTTGTATCTTCTCTCCGTATAAGCGTGGGTTTCCTCCAGGTCCTCCGGTTTCCTCCCACACTCCAAAACATATTATTAGGTTGACGAGGTTGTGAGCCCCATTGGGGACAGGGACTGATCTGGCAATCTGTGTGCAGCACTGCGTTATCTGTGTGCGCTATATATATAAAGAATTATTATTAGTATATAGGCGATTGGCCCTTAGGCACCTGAGAACTTGTCATACTTGGACCTGATAGGATACAAAGTACCCAGTCGCTCCCAACAGAATGAAGAGCAGAAGCCGGGCGCACTGCGCCACAGCATACATCAGGGCTACAGCTCTCCCCAGGAGCACAGCCTTTCCTGTCTGCAATTGCCACCTTGGGAGAGGCCGTGCTGAGCCTGCAATCTCCAGCTGACCCCCAGAATACTTCCCAGGATATCCAGGGCGCAGTGAGTACCTGCATTAACACTGGCCTAGGACTTGGGGAGCACCCCCCCCCCCATGCTCCAAGAACTTCAATCCCCGCATTGACGATCACCCACACCTCGGGACACCTGACCTCTCTTGCCCCCCCATGTGGGCCCAGATATACACATGCCAGAAGCTCCCACTCTCCAGCTCCAGCAACTGCACCATCATTTTCCCAGGGGTACAAACTCCCCACAGATCAGGACATCCCTACTTTCCTCCCTACCCACCAATTTGCCTCCCAGATTGCAATGTGCCTCCCAGATCCTAGCTGAATGCCAACAGTTACTGCTGATGTTACTTGTCTGGTGGATAGAGTAGATGACCTAGACCAGGCACAATCTTCTACTAACCTGGGTTTGGAAGTCATGCAAGACATGATTTAACAGCACCATTTGCAGCTACATGCGCTACAGCAGCATATGGACGATATAGAGAACAATAGTAGACACAACAATCTGCATATCAAAAGCCTGCTTGAATATATCCAACCCGCAGCCTTGTTCCCCACCATCACTGAAATTCTCAACGGGGTCCTGAGCAGGCCCCCTACCACACACATAGAAACCAATAGAGCTCACCGAGCCCTCCGCCCAGGATCCAAAGGGATGTGGTGTTCTGAATCCAATTCTACTCCCTTATAGAACATCTTGGCAAAACTGAAAAATCAAAAACAAATCTTCTACCAAGGAGCCTCACTCAAGATCCTCCCGGATCCCGCCTGATTTACATTGGCACAACAGGCCGCTGTACGACCTCTAATGGACCTACAGAGAGAGCACAACTTTCCCTACAGATGGAGTTTCCCGTTTGCCCTGCATGTCTGTTCTGGGGAAAAAGATGTAACCCTCTGATCCCCAGATGACCTGAAGTTGTTCCTTCAATCCCTACACTTACCCCCAGTGTCTCTAGGCCATTGGCCCACATACCTCCCTCCTTAGCTCCTCCTCCACTGGCCTCATCTGCCAACCTCACTCCACTGGGCCCCCCCAGGAGGGGACCCTGCAAAAGCCAGATGTCCAACGCAAGAGGCTTCCCCCACCCACGGCCTGCTTCTCCGCCCTGAGTGGCCCTCACGACTCAAACCCTGCCGGGCATACTCTACAAAGTGACTTGCCCGTGAATGTGCACTTATCCGTGACTGTTAATTACCTTTCCCCTTAGGAAGCAACGCCCCAAACCTCAGTTATATGCTTGGGTGTCGGTACCGGCTCACTGATTCTACTGTTACACACCCCCAGTATGTGAAGTGACCTCGGTCGACACCAGTTGTTGGACCGACTGCCCTGTTAGCTTCAGCTGTTTCTATCCTAGACGTTACTGGTTTATCTTATTACTTTGTACTATTCTCTTCTGTTATCTTCCATCCCCTCTTCCATTCTCCCTGCCTATTTTAATACTCTTATATGGTTCTTGGTTCTTACTGCACTAAAAGGCACCCTATTGCTTCATTGCCATTGTAATGTATTTCAGTCTGTAGCTTAATAAAACCCTTTGAATGGAAAAAAAACAACTATGAAGTAATACTGACATAAATAGGACTAAGACTGTTATTGTAACTTAACTCCGGATGATGCTGGAACTGCAAACTATACTGTAACAGTACTTTTAAGATTTTGATCGCTAACACCCTCGATCCTTCAGGTGCCGAGGCTACAGACGCCCCTCTGAAGGTGGACGAGCTGCTCTCTGCCGCTAAATCCTTCAGACCCGGCACGACTCCGGGCATTGACAGTTTCCCGGCCGAGCTCTATGTAGCGATGGGGGACCTCATCTGCCCAGACCTGCTTGAGCTCTATGAGGAGATGGTGGTGGAGGGCAGGATGCCGCCGTCGCTGAGGCAAGGACTGATCACGGTCTTGTACAAGAACAAGAGAGAGAGGTGCGACCTAAAGAACTGGCGTCCCATCTCTCTGCTCAACGTGAACTACAAGATCCTAGCCAAGTGCTAGCCAACAGGCCAAGGGAGTCATTGGTAAGATCGTCCACCCGGACCAATCTTGCGGCGTCCCGGGGACAACCTGGCGTGGTGAGGGACACCCTGCAGTACGTCGGAAGCCGCCGCGTCTGTGCGGCCCTGGTCAGCCTGGACCAGGAGAAGGCCTTCGACCGTGTCTTGCACCGCTTCATGGGTCAGGTCCTGTGCAAGTTCGTGCTGGGTAAGATGCTCTGCTCTTTTGTTGACCTATCCACAGCTTGGTGCTGGTGAATGGCTGGAAGACTGACCCCTTCCCAGTGCTATCTGGGGTCAAACAAGCCTGTCCTTTCTCACCTCTTCTTTTTGTTTGCGTTATAGAGCTGTTTGCGGAGTCTATCCGGCAGAGATCAGAGGGATCACCGCACCGGGACCTGGACGCGACGATGTTAAGTGCTCGCTGTACATGGACGATGTGACGGTTTTCTGCTCCGTCAGTGACGGCGCTCGTCCAGACCTGCGAGGAGTTCGGACACGCTTCGGGGGGAAAAGTCAACTCAGAGAAGTCGGAGATGGACCCCTGCTGTGAGCTTGCTCGCCACCCCCCAAGTTCCACACCTTCCTTGGGGAGAATCCCAGCAACAGCAATGTCTGGCTCCCACTGGAAAACATCTAGTTTGCAACCGTTTTGGACTTTTGCAGAGGATTGTGGGTTATGCATATACTATGCAAATTGAAAAAACTAGGAAGTGGACTCTTGGCAGGTTCTTCCACTCTGTATTTCAATAAAGCTGTTAATGCTAAGTGTGAATCTTCCTTTATTATATATGTTGTGTTGTGGTCCGTGCTGTAACACAGCATACGCTGTATCTATGTGCAAATGTATGTTATTTTGACTTATGCTATTTCAATAAAACTATTAAGATTTTGATAGAACTTCAATCTTTAATGTGAGAGAATCTTTAAGATTATTATTGCAGGAGTTTTCTGTCCCTACCTAGGTTCCCTAAAAAGGGCAAGTGTTGGTATTTGAGAATTCATTGCCTGTTTGACTCTATGAAGCGCAGTAACCTCTCCCTAGCTCTGTCTTCTGTGTGTTATTGTGTTATGGCGTGTGGACATACAGCTGAGTCACATGTCCCGCCAGGCTTATCACTTTTTCCTTGAACCCGATCTCGAAACACAAACAGCAGCATCTGTTAGGCTATGACGGGGGATCAATGGGTGCCAAACTCACCAAGTCCAGTATGGACTCTAATTTGGTGGTTTGGGTTCACTCATTACTAATCATATATGCTCATAGATTATAGGCTCCTATGAGCATGGACCTCATTCCTGTTCTTCTGTCTAACCTGATGTATTGCATTGTTATGTCTTATTTTATCTGTATATGTACCCAATGACGCTGTGGTATATGATGATGCTATATGCCTCTTATATGTTGCGAACAGCAGAAGTTATGCAAAAGAACAAAATATAATAAAATAGATACAAACTGGTGATGTTCATAGTGTAAGAAATGTTAACATGGCTTCTCCCCTGTGTGAGTTCTCAAGATGTTTAACAAGACTTGATTTACGAGTAAAACATTTCCCACAATCAGTACATGAAAATGGCTTCTCCCCTGTGTGAATCCTCTTGTGGTGATCAAGACTTGATTTCTTGCTGAAAAATTTCCCACATTCGATACATGAAAATGGCTTCTCCCCTGTGTGAGTTCTCTGGTGGTGAATAAAATGCGATTTCTGGGTAAAACATTTTCCACATTCAGTACACGAAAATGGCTTCTCCCCTGTGTGAATTCTCTTATGGTGAACAAGACTTGATTTCATACTGAAACATTTACCACATTCATTACATGAAAATGGCTTCTCTCCTGTGTGAGTTCTCTGATGTTGAGTAACATGTGATTTCTGATTAAAACATCTTCCACATTCGGAACATGGAAATGGTTTCACTCCATTGTGAGGTTTCTGGTGGCTAATAAGACTTAATTTCCCTTAGGCACCTGAGAACTTGTCATACTTGGACCTGATAGGATACAAGGTCTGTGGAGAACACCAGGATATCGTCCAAGTAGTCCACAACACAGGTATAAAGCAAGTCTCTGAAAATATCATTAACAAACTCTTGAAATACGGCAGGTGCATTACAGAGAACAAGGGGCATGAATAAATACTCAAAGTGCCCATCATGGGGATTGAAGACGGTCTTCCATTCATCGCTGTCAGGCTTGCGGGATGTGGATCCGCTGGACCACTGCAGACGATGACTCAAGCCACTACCTGGGACCGGAGTCTAAGTGGTACCCGGTTTTCACCAGAGCCCGCCGCAAAGCGGGTTAGACAAGCTGCGGCGTGGTACCACCAGGTCGTTCCTCAGGCGTGACTTGCCTGCAGTGGCGGCCAAGGTTGAAGTACAGAAACAGCAGTCAAGCTCGGGGTCACAGTCCAGGCACAGGGTCAGGGCAGGCGGCAGAGATGCAACGTCAGAATCCAAACCGGGGTCAGCAACAGGAGGTCCAAGCAGAAGGGTACGGGAACACAGAACTACGACAGCAACACGGAGGAACACGGGAACATGGAGGTAGGCAACGCAGGAACACAGAGGGAGTTAGGCACGCAGGAGACACTAGAACGCAGGCAAATCGCAACAGAGCTTTCTCTAAGGCTGTGGGGCACAAAGATCCGGCAGGGCTTGCAGGAAGAGGCAGGCTTAAATAGATTTGGGCAATGTGGCCAGCGCCAATTAATGGCGCGCTGGCCCTTTAAATTTCCTAGAAGTGTTGCGCGCGCGCCCTGAGGCGCGGGACCGCGCGCACACGGAGCGAGGCCGGGACTCGGGAGCGGGGGAAGGTGAGATGCGCTGGCGCGGTGCCTGCGGGGAGCGAGAGGCACGGGTGAGCCCGCGACCCGCGATGTGGGTCGCGGGTCCACCCGTGACAGTACCCCCCCCCCTTCGGCCTCCCTCTGTTCTTGGGTTGAAGAAATCTCTGCAGAAGATCACGGTCCAGAATATTGTCCTCCGGCTCCCAAGACCTCTCTTCTGGACCGAACCCCTTCCAGTCGACTAAGAAGAACCGCTTCCCCCTTACTGTCTTCATATCGAGGATGTCTTTTACCTCATAGGTGTCGGTGGAGTCAGCCACAGGGGTAGGAGGAGGTACTTGCCGGGAGAAGCGGTTCAGGATGACAGGTTTGAGCAGGGAGACATGGAAGGAGTTCGGGATGCGCATGGTGGGAGGAAGGCGCAACTTGTAGGATACAGGATTGATACGGGTCAGGACCTCGAAAGGACCCAAGAAACGAGGACCGAGCTTGTAACCAGGTATCTTCAGCCGGATGTACCTGGAAGATAACCAGACCTTGTCCCCAGGAGAGAAGACGGGAGGAGGTCTGCGTTTCTTGTCGGCCTGGATTTTAGTGCGAGCAGATGCCCGAAGTAGAGATAGACGAGTCTGTCTCCATACGGAGCTGAGGTCCTGCACCAATTCTTCCACCGCAGGAACATCCGAGGGAACTGAGAGAGGGAGTGGAGGGCGTGGAATTCTTCCATAGACAACAAAGAATGGAGCAGCACCAGCAGACTCAGAATCCAGAGAGTTGTAGGAGAACTCTGCCCAGGGCAACAAAGTGGACCAATCGTCCTGACGGGCAGAGACAAAATGACGCAGATAGCAGCCCAGACTCTGGTTGACTCTCTCCACTTGACCATTGGACTGAGGGTGGTAGGCTGAAGAAAAGTCCAACTTCACCTGCAATTGGCCGCAGAGTGAGCGCCAGAAGCGGGAGACAAATTGAACTCCACGATCAGAGACAATGTGCAGAGGAAGCCCATGTAGCCGGAATATATGTTGGAAGAAGAGACTGGCAAGACGTGGAGCAGACGGTAGACCTGGAAGAGGAACGAAATGAGACATCTTCGCAAAACCGGTCTGTTACCACCCAGATGACAGTATTGCCCGAAGAAGATGGAAGATCCGTGACAAAGTCCATAGCCACGTGAGACCACGGGCGACTGGGTATCGGCAACGGAAGCAAGAGACCAGCAGGTTTTAGACGAGAAGGCTTATTTCGAGCACAGGAGGTGCAGGATCCCACAAAGTCCCGAACATCTTTGACCAAGTCAGGTCACCAGTAGTAGCGGGAGATGAGGGCCACGGAGCGTTGCACCCC
>WNYA01004520.1:0-11242 GCA_019512145.1 Engystomops pustulosus | reverse complement strand
TCCCCACACTGAACACCTCTTGGGGTGTCTTCCAATCACCCCTCCTCCCCCCCGTAACCCCTCTTGTGGTGTCTTCCACCCCCCTAAAAACCAAACCCGGGAAACAAAGAGGGTGCGTGTAGTTACACGTACAAAACTACCCCCCCTCACCCAACCCCATGTAACCCCTTTTGTGGTGTCTTCCACTCCCTCCCCCCCCCTGTAACCCCTCTTTGTGGTGTTCTTCCACTCCCCCCCCCCCCCCCCTGTAACCCCTCTTGTGGTGGTCTTCCCGCCCCTCCACCACCCCCTGTAACCCATCTTTGTGGGGCTTCCACTCCCCCTCCCACACACCCCTGTACACCCATCTTTGTCTCCTCCAGGCACTTGAAAGGGGGTGCCAGGTGTGATCATCTCTGCCCCCTCGGCGGATGCCCCCATGTACGTTGTTGGTGTCAATCATGAGACTTATGATACCTGTCACAAGGTTATCAGGTGAAGTGGCTCGGACAGGTGACAAATCCCCAATTGTATGAAGTCTCCTGTGCTGGTGGGGGAAAGGATTATTCTGGGGGTAATTATTGCCCCGGGGGCCCCACTGGGCATGTTCTGAGCAATGTGACCAGTGCTGCGCTGCAGTTACACGTGTGGCCACTATACAAGGTCGAGCGATGCAGCTGTGGTCCAGATCCTTGACTCAGTGGTGGGTGAGCGTCTTGTGTCATATTTCTAATTGGGGGGTGAGGGGCTTTCCCGTACCTAGTGGCGCTGCATTAGCCACTGACTCGCCCACTCTTTGTGGAGGTAAGTGGCTGCAGATCCCATACATTTGCCCTGTGTTCATGCCCATTGCTTTATATACCCCCGCAATGCCTCATGCACCACAAAACTGCCTGGGCCCCTAGCGAAGGTCCATACGGATAACTTTGGCCATCGTGGAGGCCCTGATGGTGCGTAGATCCGTGTTGTGGGTGGATCCCTCCGAGGTGATTGGACACGATGGTTACTGTGATCTTGCTCCAGGACCACGGTTCCACTCTTACACTGCACCCAGAAGAAGGGGAGGACCCTCCGGGAAGCTGTGGCGTGATGGCAGAGGGGCCCGCCAGAACATCATCCGGAATCCACCGGCGCCGCCAAGGCTGTAGGCAAATCATCCTGCCCTGACGGGTAAGTGGTGAGGCCTGAGCCTGCCCTCGCGGACACCACACCATAACCCCTGAGCCGCCCTCGAAGAACAAACACCATAAACCCCTGAGCCTGCCCTCGCAAGCCACACACCATACCCATGAGGCCCCCTGCCCTCGCAGCACACACACATAACCCCTGAGTGCCTCGCAGCACACACACCTAACCCTGAGTCCGCCATTGTGGCACGCGCAACACCATAACCCCTGAGTCCGCCCTTGTGGCACGGCACACATAACCCCTGAGTCGAAATGGTGGAACGGCCACAACATAACCCCTGAGCCTGCCCTTGTGGACAAGCGCACACCATACCCCTGAGCCTGCCCTTGTGGCACGGCACACCATAACCCCTGAGCCTGCCTTGTGGCACGCGCACACCATAAACCTGAGCCCGCCGTGTGGGCACCGCGCACACCATAACCCATGAGGCCCGCCTTGGTCACGCGCAACCAACCCACTGAGCCCGACCATTGGGCACGCGACACACCATAACCCCTGAGCCCGCCCTTGTTGGCACGCGCACCACCCATAACACCTGAGCCGCCCTTGGGCACGCGCAACAATGAACCCATGAGCCCGCCCTTGTGGCACACACCATAACCCTGAGCCCGCCTTGTGGCACACACCAAACACCTGAGCCCGCCCTTCTGGCACGCGCCACACCATAACCCTGAGCCCGCCCTTGTGGCCGCACACCCATACCTTGAGCCCGCCCTCGTGGCACGCGCACACCATAACCCTGAGCCTGCCCTCGGGCCACGCACACACTTACCCCTCTATTCCCATGCAGAAAGTGCCAAGGGCATGGACCTCCGGGTGGCCCACTGCTAAGTCTCCGTGGTGGACCTGATGCCGCTGGGTAGAAACATAAGTACGGAATGAAGTGGTTTGTGCTGCTGTGGAGCTAAAGGGTTAACCGGGAATTCCCTTTTTTAGGACACCTACGAGCCATTAAGGCCGTGGTGAAGAAGGCGTGAAGGGACAATGAAGGGAATCCTGGGCTAACGGGCACGAGGGGGTGCCAGGCGCAGCCTGTACTATTAATCGCGTTGCCGGTACTGGACCCGTACTTGTGCCCCTCCAGGCCGTCTCCTCAGACTTTCAATGGCGACACCCCCATCTTCCATCTTGATGCTGGCGGGCATAGCACTGAGCGAGCACTTTGTGGAAACTTATCACCTGGTGAGTATGAAGGGAAATGTGTGCGTGCCCTGTAATGGCCGATGGGGAGGGGGGGGGGGGGCGCTGCGTGCATACCCTGAATGGCCGAGTGGTGAGGGTGGCGCTGCGTGCAGGAGCCTGTAATGGCAGCGTGGTGAGGTGGCGCTGCGTGCAGTACCGTAAATGGCCGGTGGGGAGGGGGCGCTGCGTGCAGACCCTGTAATGGCCCGTGGTGCGGGTGGCGCTGCGTGCAGGAGCCCTTAATGGCCGCGTGGGCGGGTGGCGCGCGTGCAGTGCCCTTAATGGCCACGTGGTGAGGAGTGGCGCTGCGTGCAGTGCCCTGTACTGCCAAGTGGTGAGGTGGCGCTGGTGCAGGAGCCGTAATGGGCGCTGGTGAGGGTGGGACGCTGCGTGCAGGAGCCCTGTTAATGGCCGCGTGGTGAGGGTGGGCGCTGCGTGCAGTGCCCTGTAATGGCCACGTGGTGAGGGTGGCGCTGCGTGCAGTGCCCGAATGGCCAAGTGGTGAGGGTGGGCGCTGCGTGGCAGTGCCATGTAATGGCCACGTGGTGAGGGTGGCGCTGCATGCAGTACCCTGTAATGGCCATTGGTGAGGGGGCGCTGAATGCAGTACCCTGTAATGGCGACATGTGAGGGTGGCACGCATGCAGTACCCTGTAATGGCCACGTGGGAGGTGGCGCTCTTGGCACTTGAATGGACTGTCTATTGCAGGTATGACAAGAATAGGGTTACAGCAACAGTGTCGAAATGGACCTCATGCTTACATCGACACCAGGGAGGTAAAGTGGTGGCACCCTCTCCTGTCACGCGGGGCCACGATATCCCACCCAGTGATGTCTCTGTCACTGAAGGGGGCCAGAGTCACCCAAAATAGTCTGTCTGTCAGTTTCTGTGTTAAAGAAATAAATTGTGAAACTCTGAACTTTGCATTGATTGTCTAAAAGGGTTAAACTTGTTCAGGAGGGCGGGGGCTAAAAGGGGTGGCACCTCCTACCAGGGGGCGCGGGCGGCTAAAAGGGGTGGGCACCTCATACCAGGAGGCACAGGTCTAAAAGGGGTGGGAGGCTGCAGGGTCTCCTGTTCCTCTGTCCAGGCTCACTTGAAAGGGGGTGCCAAGCGTGTGATCATCTCTGCCCCCTCGGCTGATGCCCCCATGTACGTTGTTGGTGTCAATCATGAGACTTATGATACCTGTCACAAGGTTATCAGGTAAGTGGCTCTGGACAGGTGACAAATCCCCAATTGTATGAAGTCTCCTGGTGCTGGTGGGGGGGAAAGGATTATTCTGGGGGTAATTATTGGCCCCGGGGCCCCACTGGGAATGTTCTGCAATGTGACCAGTGCTGAGCTGCAGTACCACGTGTGGCCACTATACAAGGTCGAGCGCTGCAGCTGTGGTCCAGATCCTTGGCTCATGTGGTGGGTGAGGCGTCTTGTGTCATATTTATCATTGGGTGGGTGAGGGGCTTCCCGTTACCTAGTGGTCGCTGCATTAGCCACTGACTCGCCCACTCTTTGTGGAGGTAAGTGGCTGCAGATCCCATACATTTGCCCTGTGTTCATGCCCCATTGTTTATCTACCCCCAGCAATGCCTCCTGCACCACAAACTGCCTGGCGCCCCTAGCGAAGGTCATCAATGATAACTTTGGCATCGTGGAGGCCCTGATGGTGAGTAGATCCCGTGTTGTGGGTGGATCCTCCGAGGTGATTGGACACGATTGTTACTGTGATCTCTGCTCCAGACCACGGTCCACTCTTACACTGCCACCCAGAAGACTGTGGACGGACCCTCCGGGAAGCTGTGGCGTGATGGCAGAGGGGCCGCCCAGAACATCATCCCGGCATCCACCGGCGCCGCCAAGGCTGTAGGCAAAGTCATCCCTGCCCTGAACGGGTAAGTGGCGAGGCCTAACCCCTGACCCTGCCCTTGCGGCACGCACACACTAACCCCTGACCCTGCCCTTGCGGCACGCACACACTAACCCCTGACCTTGTGGTGCAGACGCTAAACCCTCTATTCCTCCTGCAGAAAGTGCACGGGCATGGCCCTCCGGGTGCCCACTGCCAACGTCTCCGTGGTGGATCTGACCGCCCGTCTGGAGAAACCAGTAAGTACCAGAACTGAAGGGGTTTGTGCTGCTGTGGAGCTAAAGGGTTAACCTGACTTCCCGTTTTTAGGCCACATACGAAGCCATTAAGGCCGCGGTGAAGAAGGCGTCTGAAGGACCAATGAAGGGAATCCTGGGCTACAGCCCTTGTGGCACGCGCACACCATAACCCCTGAGCCCGCCCTTGTGGCACGCGCACACCATAACCCCTGAGCCCGCCCTCGTGGCACGCGCACACCATAACCCCTGAGCCTGCCCTCGGGCGCACGCACACACTTACCCCTCTATTCCTCCTGCAGAAAGTGCACGGGCATGGCCCTCCGGGTGCCCACTGCTAACGTCTCCGTGGTGGACCTGACTGCCCGCCTGGAGAAACCAGTAAGTACCGGAACTGAAGTGGTTTGTGCTGCTGTGGAGCTAAAGGGTTAACCTGACTTCCCGTTTTTAGGCCACATACGAAGCCATTAAGGCCGTGGTGAAGAAGGCGTCTGAAGGACCAATGAAGGGAATCCTGGGCTACAATAGGATGCGGTGACCTCTGTGTTGCTCCTATTAATTAGAGCAGCAGGCGGCAGGGGGGGTCCTGGATAAACGATGCAGGACCGGTGATGGGTTCTCGATGCCCCGGGGTGGATGGGGATTTATCCGCTGCTCCTGCCTGTGTTCTGCCCAGGTGTGAACTTTGCTCCAGAGGGGGAGGCGTCGCTCTGCGCACATTGCAACTGCCGGGGGGGAGGCGTCGCTCTGCAGCACAATTGCACCTGCCGGGGGCGAGGCGTCGCCTCTGCCAGCACATTGCAACTGGTTCTGTTGGTTTGAGCTGTAATTAACACGACTATTCAGGCCCCTGGATGTTGTAGAAGGGGCGCAGCGCTGCCGGGGGCCAGTGTGATGGGGCGGGCGGGGCGGCGGACAGCCTACTCTGGCCTAATGTCAGTGTTAGATATGAGTGTACAGTGGATCCAATGACCCCCCCCCCTATCCCCAGGGCATCAGTAGAGCTCGTCACTCGCCCTAAAGGGGCTGTTTCAGAGGGTGGGAACCCAATAACCATTTGCGGTGTTTTAGAAACGCGGCGCTGATGACCCACTTAATGACCATGAATTTAACAGATTGCACTTAATGATCCCTAAGTTTGGCATGTTCATTGCAGTGTCCAGAGGCCGGTCACTAGGGCTCCCTACGCTGCACATGTGAGGCCACGCCTCCTGGACTCTCGGCTCTTAGATGTGACTTCAGGTAACTGACAATACTATAACTTGAGAGAACCGGCATCTGCTGACGGGTTCCCTTCCAGGCTGTCGGTCACGATCCTCCCAGGCCTTTACTTGCCTCCATGACCTTGTCCCTTGCTTGCTGCCGCGGGGGGCGCTGCCTCTGCGGGCCTTTATAACGTTTTCTCTCTGCAGATTGGCCGCATCGGGCGTATGGTGGGACCGCGCCGCAATATTGTCCGGGAAAGTGGAAGTTGTGGCATCAATGATCCCTTCATGACCCAAAGTACATGGTAAGTGCAGCGGTGCTGCTGCCGCCCTGCTGTAGGGGGCAGTATGGCAGGATAGGACTTGTCCCCTGTCTCCAGGCGTATATGTTCGAGTTTTGATTCCACTCACGGAAGAACAAGGGCAAGGTCGGAGCCACAGGAGGAAAGCTGGATATTGGACGGAAATCCATCACGGTCTTTTCCGGAGTGAGTCTGATATGTGGGGGGGCTCAACTGGGGTCAGGTCTGCAGACGGTGCCTCTATTAAAGGGGTTGTCATGAAAGAAATTTCTGTTTACAATTGGCTTGCTCTATCCCTCCCTCCCTGGATAAAATCTATCTGGCTGTGGTTGCAGAATAGCTAACGCCTTGGGGGCCCACTGAAACGGATTATGGATGATAGTTTTCACTTATTTAAGGCAGTTTGCCTGCTTCCTGAGTCTGGTTTTGTAATGAGGAGGGCAGATGGGTCACGCCAGTGTGCAGACCGGAGAAGCTCCCCCCCCAATGGGACACTACCCCAGGACTGATGGAGCCGGGCTGGATTATCGTCCCTGCCTCTATTTTCTTAAACAGTTAATTATTTTGTATTCCGAGTTAAGGGCGTTTCTACAGACAATTCATTAAATTAAAGAGAAACCCGTCATCACTTCTTACACATAAAGGTAGGGACGGTGCCATAGAGCCCCAGTATCTGACACCTTTTTAGATTATAAATTGTCCCCGAATCCAGATATTCACTTCATACTTTTACATGGTATCTAAGCTTGGCTACAGTGAGGTGGGCGTGGCCTCAGGCATGGGGGGGAGCTACTGGACTCAACCATCTCTGTACACAGTTGCCAATGTCATTGGACCAGGATAACTCAAGTCCTTAGCTCTTTAGCATTAGGAAAAATGTTCACCAAGCCTAGATCTCATGAAATCGCAGCAGATGGAGAGAAGCAATGGAGGCGGCGTGATTGTTTCCCGGGACAGATATGGACATGGGGTACAGTTTTCATATTAAGTAGCTTAAGGATCTGTTTTATGTGATGTCACCCTGGTCACATGACCATTAGCCCACCCCCAACTCAGTCTAAAGCGCCTGGCTACCAGACAAGATTATAACTGATTTTATGGGATTTCTGAGTCGAAATTACTTTTGGCTACAAGCAGGGGGTCAGATGGGAATATTGACTCTATAGGAACCTGTCACTAGCCTGAAATGTGGGAAAACATGGTGATGGGTTCCCTTTGTTAGCTTTACTGCCCCATACAGACCCTGTAAGGCCTATGGTTCTCCGCAGACAATTATCTTTTGAGTACTTGGGATCGTCTTCCCTCGGTGGATGCTGCTCAAACTCTTCAGGCGGTCATGATGCCGGTTGCGTTCTTGGATCTGACCTTTCCCTTTTCTGGTAGACGTGACCCGCAAAACATCAAATGGGCGAGGCTGGTGCGGAGTATGTGGTGGAAGTCCACTGGTACGGTCTTCACCACCATTTTTGAGAAGGCCTCAGTAAGTGTCTGCTGCGCAATGCCCCCCCCCTGTAACCCCTTTGTGGCTGTCTTCCACTCCTCCTCCACACCCTGTAACAACTCTTGTGGTGTCTTCCACTCCCCCTCTCCCCACACTGAACACCTCTTGGGGTGTCTTCCAATCACCCCTCCTCCCCCCCGTAACCCCTCTTGTGGTGTCTTCCACCCCCCTAAAAACCAAACCCGGGAAACAAAGAGGGTGCGTGTAGTTACACGTACAAAACTACCCCCCCTCACCCAACCCCATGTAACCCCTTTTGTGGTGTCTTCCACTCCCTCCCCCCCCCTGTAACCCCTCTTTGTGGTGTTCTTCCACTCCCCCCCCCCCCCCCCTGTAACCCCTCTTGTGGTGGTCTTCCCGCCCCTCCACCACCCCCTGTAACCCATCTTTGTGGGGCTTCCACTCCCCCTCCCACACACCCCTGTACACCCATCTTTGTCTCCTCCAGGCACTTGAAAGGGGGTGCCAGGTGTGATCATCTCTGCCCCCTCGGCGGATGCCCCCATGTACGTTGTTGGTGTCAATCATGAGACTTATGATACCTGTCACAAGGTTATCAGGTGAAGTGGCTCGGACAGGTGACAAATCCCCAATTGTATGAAGTCTCCTGTGCTGGTGGGGGAAAGGATTATTCTGGGGGTAATTATTGCCCCGGGGGCCCCACTGGGCATGTTCTGAGCAATGTGACCAGTGCTGCGCTGCAGTTACACGTGTGGCCACTATACAAGGTCGAGCGATGCAGCTGTGGTCCAGATCCTTGACTCAGTGGTGGGTGAGCGTCTTGTGTCATATTTCTAATTGGGGGGTGAGGGGCTTTCCCGTACCTAGTGGCGCTGCATTAGCCACTGACTCGCCCACTCTTTGTGGAGGTAAGTGGCTGCAGATCCCATACATTTGCCCTGTGTTCATGCCCATTGCTTTATATACCCCCGCAATGCCTCATGCACCACAAAACTGCCTGGGCCCCTAGCGAAGGTCCATACGGATAACTTTGGCCATCGTGGAGGCCCTGATGGTGCGTAGATCCGTGTTGTGGGTGGATCCCTCCGAGGTGATTGGACACGATGGTTACTGTGATCTTGCTCCAGGACCACGGTTCCACTCTTACACTGCACCCAGAAGAAGGGGAGGACCCTCCGGGAAGCTGTGGCGTGATGGCAGAGGGGCCCGCCAGAACATCATCCGGAATCCACCGGCGCCGCCAAGGCTGTAGGCAAATCATCCTGCCCTGACGGGTAAGTGGTGAGGCCTGAGCCTGCCCTCGCGGACACCACACCATAACCCCTGAGCCGCCCTCGAAGAACAAACACCATAAACCCCTGAGCCTGCCCTCGCAAGCCACACACCATACCCATGAGGCCCCCTGCCCTCGCAGCACACACACATAACCCCTGAGTGCCTCGCAGCACACACACCTAACCCTGAGTCCGCCATTGTGGCACGCGCAACACCATAACCCCTGAGTCCGCCCTTGTGGCACGGCACACATAACCCCTGAGTCGAAATGGTGGAACGGCCACAACATAACCCCTGAGCCTGCCCTTGTGGACAAGCGCACACCATACCCCTGAGCCTGCCCTTGTGGCACGGCACACCATAACCCCTGAGCCTGCCTTGTGGCACGCGCACACCATAAACCTGAGCCCGCCGTGTGGGCACCGCGCACACCATAACCCATGAGGCCCGCCTTGGTCACGCGCAACCAACCCACTGAGCCCGACCATTGGGCACGCGACACACCATAACCCCTGAGCCCGCCCTTGTTGGCACGCGCACCACCCATAACACCTGAGCCGCCCTTGGGCACGCGCAACAATGAACCCATGAGCCCGCCCTTGTGGCACACACCATAACCCTGAGCCCGCCTTGTGGCACACACCAAACACCTGAGCCCGCCCTTCTGGCACGCGCCACACCATAACCCTGAGCCCGCCCTTGTGGCCGCACACCCATACCTTGAGCCCGCCCTCGTGGCACGCGCACACCATAACCCTGAGCCTGCCCTCGGGCCACGCACACACTTACCCCTCTATTCCCATGCAGAAAGTGCCAAGGGCATGGACCTCCGGGTGGCCCACTGCTAAGTCTCCGTGGTGGACCTGATGCCGCTGGGTAGAAACATAAGTACGGAATGAAGTGGTTTGTGCTGCTGTGGAGCTAAAGGGTTAACCGGGAATTCCCGTTTTTAGGCCACATACGAAGCCATTAAGGCCGTGGTGAAGAAGGCGTCTGAAGGACCAATGAAGGGAATCCTGGGCTACACGGAGCACGAGGTGGGTGCCAGGCGCAGCCTGTACTATAATCCTGCGTCTGCTCGGTACTGACCCGTTACTTGTGCCCCTCCAGGCCGTCTCCTCAGACTTCAATGGCGACACCCACTCTTCCATCTTTGATGCTGGCGCCGGCATCGCACTGAGCGAGCACTTTGTGAAACTTATCACCTGGTGAGTATGAAGGGAAATGTGTGCAGTGCCCTGTAATGGCCGCGTGGTGAGGGGGGGGGGGGGGGCCGGCGGCAGAGAGTACCCTGTAAGGCAGCGTGGTTGACGGGTAGGGCGCTGCGTGTCTAGTGCCCTGTACATGCCGCAGTGGTGAGGTGGCGCTGGGTGCCAGAGCCCTGTAATGGACGTGGTGAGGGTGGCGCTGCGTGAGGAGCCCTTAATGGCCGCGTGGGAGGGTGTGCGAGCTGGTTGAAGTGCACTGTAATGGCCACGTGAGTGAGGGGTGGCGCTGCGTGCAGTGCCGAAGGCAAGTGGTGAGGGGTGGGCAGCTGCGTGGCAGTGCATTGTCAATGGCCACGTGGTTGAGGGTTGGCGATTGCGTGCAGGAGCATGCAGTGCCCTGTAATGGCCACGTGGTGAGGGTGGCGCTGCGTGCAGTGCCCTGTAATGGCCGCGTGGTGAGGGTGGCGCTGCGTGCAGTGCCCTGTAATGGCCACGTGGTGAGGGTGGCGCTGCGTGCAGTGCCCTGTAATGGCCACGTGGTGAGGGTGGCGCTGCATGCAGTACCCTGTAATGGCCATGTGGTGAGGGGGCGCTGCATGCAGTACCCTGTAATGGCTACATGGTGAGGGTGGCACTGCATGCAGTACCCTGTAATGGCCACGTGGTGAGGTGGCGCTCTTGTGCACTGACATGTGACTTGTCTATTGCAGGTATGACAATGAATATGGTTACAGCAACCGTGTAGTGGACCTCATTGCTTACATCGCCACCAGGGAGTAAAGTGGTGTCACCCCCTCTCCTGTCACTGCGGGGCCCGATATCCCACCCAGTGATGTCTCCTGTCACTGAAGGGGCCCAGAGTCACCCCCAAAACTAGTCTGTCTGTCAGTTTCTGTGTTAAAGAAATAAATTGTGAAACTCTGAACCTTTTGCATCTTGATTGTCTAAAAGGGGTTAAACTTGTTCAGGAGGTGCGGGGGGCTAAAAGGGGTGGGCACCTCCTACCAGGGGGCGCGGGGGGCTAAAAGGGGTGGGCACCTCCTACCAGGAGGCACAGGTCTAAAAGGGGTGGGCAGTGCTGCAGGGTCTCCTGTTCCTCTGTTCTTGGTGTTGGCAGCGCATGCACCAGGCTGAGCGTCTTCTATACTAGACAGCGAGTTGCATCTCGTCTGACGGGTGTGTTGTGGGACCTCGGTTTAAGCCCCATAAACTCATACTGAGTAATAGCTAGATTCTCCACTAGGGGTGCTATAGGGCAGAATGAACAGTGAGGCAGGCTGACACATCATTGCTGTATACGCCGCCCTAGTGACTGCTCCGCGGGCCGCTGTATACGC
>WNYA01004519.1:0-18453 GCA_019512145.1 Engystomops pustulosus | reverse complement strand
ACACTACAGCTCCTTTAAACCACTGATCAGTAGGGGGCCAAGAGTAAGACCTCCACAGATCTCTATTGAAGGCCTCTCCCAGTGACTAGCTATCAGTATCCTGATCCTCCCAAAAAAATTTTAATGTTTGACTTTTCAGGAGGACAGACTTTCACTTTAATAGACAAAATACACAAATATTCCACTCTTTATGGCCACCGTAGCAAACCATCATCCACATTTTATAGCCATAGTATGCATAACCACGCACACAATGAATAATGCCCGCATTCAACTTCTTATTATCAGTGAAGCTTTAGAGCTAAACTTGGAGCCGAGTGAACAGGGGCTCAGTGAATTATGCAAAGATGAACCTTTTGGGCCAAGAGAGCTCTTAAGTTTAGCGGGAGGTAGTAAGGTTTTAGATAATATGTGCATATTAGGAGCAGAGAGGTTGGTCATTGTTGCCAAATGTTTTATACAGATAAAGTCAAAGCTGAATAGAAAATTGAAACATAACACAGCAAATTGAAAAGTGGCAGACTAATTCCTTCCTTAAGGAATTCCGGCTCTGCTCTCGATTTTTCTAGAACAAATATTTAAACCTAACATTTCTCAGCCGTCATTGGGGACGTAGCAACATTTGCATTTACCTTTACTTGCATTTTACTAACTTTATATATGACAACAATAACGAAGAACAATAAATGGACAACTAAAACCTTGTTTCATATTCGAGACATCTTCTTTACTCTGATAATGCTGCTGATTATTTTCTTAGGGATTGCTCTCTTATGCTTATTGCCCATAATAACACACCACGGTCTAGACTGTAATAACAGGCATCAGTCATTTTCATGGCACCCTGAATGATGTACAATGCAAATAAATGTAAGCTATACAAGCTTAATAAGATATTATATTTGTGTTCCAGTACCATATTCTGTGAATAACATATGCAGACGACTGTACTAGGAGTTATCTCCCCTGAATCAATAGTCATAGAGAACCAAAGAGGGTAGTTAATGTCTCGACTGCATCTATTGTAAGTGTCCAACATCAAAGATACTGCAGATTTGCTTCAATTTTCATTTAAAGAGCCATGGACTTGAAATAAAACTTACTGTAAATGATTACGGTATAATGGCAAATCAGATCTGTAGCGAAAATTGAGTGATGGAAAAACTTAAAGGGAGTGTTGACTTTCTGAAAATACTTGATATTGTTTCTGTAATGAAAAGTTATCCGAGACACCTTTGAAAACTCCTACAGGTTATTGTTGCATGGGGCTTAAGTTCAGTAAATTACCAGAAATCAGAGTTTCACCAGAGGTCACAATAAACACAGAGGTCAATTTTTCACTCTTTGTTTCATTTTAGCCAATTGGCAAGATAAAAAAAAAATATATATATTTTATTTTGCTAATTCATTAAACAAGAAGAACTGAAATATCACATAGTCAGAAGTATTTGTCCCCTTTGCTCAGTATTGAGTAGAAGCAGCTTTGGAGCTAGTGTAGCCAGGAGTATTATTGGGAATGATGCAAGTTTTTCAGACATGGATTTGGGGATCCTCTGCCATCCTTCTTTGCAGATCCTCTCCAGTTTCCTCAGGTTGGATGGTAAAGATTGGTGGGCACCATTTTTACGTCTCTCCAGAGATGCTCAATTGGGATTAGGTCAGGGCTCTGGTTGGGCCAGTCAGGATTGGTCACAAAGTTCTGAAGCCTCTGTTTTATTATTTTAGCTGTGTGCATAGGGTCACTGTCTTGTTGGAAGGTGAAACTTCGGCCCAGTGATAAGTCCACAGCATTCTGGAAGAGGTTTTCATCTAGCATAGCTCTGTACTTGGTCGAATTAATCTTTCCTTCAATTGAAAACAGTATCCCTGTCCAAGCATCGGAAAATCCCATAAAGCATGATGCTGTCACAACTATGTTTCACTGTTGGGATTGTATTTGGCAGTTGATGAGCAGTGCCTGGCTTTCTACACAGAATCTGCTTAGAATTAACACCAAAAAGTTAAATCTTCATCTCATCAAACAACAGAATCTTATCATAGTATCATAGAACATAAAGATGGGAAAAAGTCCATCTAGTCCAACATTTAAGAATTAAATGTTTTTTCCCCATAACCTGTGATATTTTTGCAGGCCTCTCTTTAACATGTACAAAGAAGCCACCATAACAACCTCTTGAAGCAGAGAGTTGCATAGTCTCACTGCTCTTACAGTAAAGAACCTTTGTCTATGGTGATGGTAGAATCGCCTCTCCTCTAGGCGTAGAGGATGCCCCCTTGTCCTGGTCACAGGCCTAGGTATAAAAAGATCTGTGGAGAGATCCTTGTACTGCCCGCTCAGGTATTTGTACATCGTAAAGAGGTCTCCCCTCAGCTGTCAGTCTAATCCCCCCATTCCCCTAATAATCTTAGTTGCTCTCCTCTGCACCTGTTCCAGATCTACTATGTCCTTTTTATACACTGGTGCCCAAAACTGTACACAATATTCAATGTGTGGTCAGACCAGTGATTTGTAAAAGGGCAAAGTTATGTCCTTATCATGAGAATATATTCCTCTCCTGATACATCCCATAATTTTATTTACTTTAAAAGCAAATGTCTGGCTCTGGTCAGTAAAATTAAGTTTACCATCCACCAATACCCCCAATTCCTTTTTAGCTGCTGTTTTGCCAAGTAATTAACTGTTTAGAACATATTTCCTCTGTAATGCTAAACTATGGACCTCAGTGTTAATTACTTTACACAGCTTAGTATCATCTGCATATATTGAAACTTAACTGTGTAAACCCACTACAAGATCATTAATAAAAATATTGAAAAGAAGTGGCCCCAATACTGACCCCTGTGGAACTCCACTGGTAACGTCAACCCAATCTCAGAATGTGCCATTAATGACGACCCTCTGTTTTCTATCACTAAGCCAATGACTTACCCAAATAAACAGATTTTCCTCTAGTTCCAGCAGTCTCATTTTATGTACCAACCTTTTTATGCCAATCTTATTTCTCATGGTCTGTTCTTCATGTGTTATTTTGAAAACTGTATGTAGGCCTTCATATGTATTGCACTGATAATAGGCTTCCGTCGTCGCACTCGGCTATAAAGCCCTGACTGGTGGAGGGCTGCAGTGATAGTTGACTTTGTTGAACTCCTATCCCCTTACGGCATCTCTGGAGCTAAGATATAGTGATCTTGGGGTTAGTTTTTACATCTCTCATCAAAGCTCTTTTCCCACGATTGCTTAGTTTGGCTGGACGACCAGGTGCAGGAAGAGTTGTCGTTGTCCCAAACTTCTTCCTTCTAAGGATTATGGAGGCCACTGTGCTCTTAGGAACCTTGAGTCTTGCAGAATTCTTTTGTAACCTTGGCCAGATCTGTAATTTGCCACAATCCTGTCTCTGAGCTCCTTGGGCAGTTCCTTAGACCTCTTGTGCTCATACAGGTTTGTGCATTTCCTCATCAAAGCCATTCAGTTTAATTAAATACAGCTGGACTCCAGTAAAAGAGTAGAGCCATCTTAAAGAGGATCAGAAGGAAATGGACAACATGTGAGTTAAATATGAATGTCACAGCAAAGGGTCTGAATACTTATGGTCATGTGATATTTTAGTTTTTCTTGTTAAATAAGTTAGCAAAAATTTGTACATTTCAATTTTTTCTGTGGAAATGGGGTGCATAGTATACATGTTCTTTTTTCATATAGATCATGGGAAACATATACAAGGAAAAAACTTTGGAGAGTAATAAATTGATCAGATGAAATGATAGGAGAAATATTAAGGCCGGACATCTGGCTTACGAGCCTGGTGATAGGCGAAATTCCCAGGGCATTGCCGTGAATTGCACGTTTATACCCCTAATGCCAACTCTACGCTAAGTGGATGTTGAGGAGTGGGAAGGGGGGCGCAGCTGGCAAAGTGTAATGCCCTGCACACCAGGTCCTGGCAAAGAACTGCCCCATCAGAGCAATAGAGTTCCCTAGTGAATTTATCTGTTGAGTGCCAGAAATAACATCCTATGCTGGAACACATAGCGCCAGTTTATGATAAATCTCCCCCTATCTACAGTCCCAACTGTCAACCATTGCAAGGGTTTACTTTTGTGTAGAATATGAGCTAAGTGACCATATCCAATATACTAAGATACACTGATCCAGTGATTTGTTATTTAAATTTGTGCCCCTGTAAAAATCTAATAAATATTGAGAGACTTTCATTCCTTTTGCACTACAGATTTATACCAAACTGAAGAATCAGGACACAGTTCTGCGGAAAGAAAAAAAAATGAAAAAATCCCCTCAAAACAAATTGTTCTGTGACAAATATATTTTGACAATACTGTTGAAGCAGATGACAGAAGAGTGTTGAGTGGGAGGAAGAAATGATTGGGCAGGGGCCATCTGCTTGTTTTCTTTCAATATGACTGGTCCTCCTTAACAATATGTGTCACTGTCTGATTTATCTTTCTAATGTCACATATCACACAATAAGGTAATGTCAGTGTCCTCTGCCATTATCTCCAGCATGAGAGGGAAAAGGACAAGCATGGCATTACTACATGTCACCTACATAATCAAATAAATAGTGAAAGACGAATTACATATTGGATCATTTGATACCTTGTCATACAAGATGTGGACAACATCCAGAATTGTACATATTCCCCTTTTTCTGAGCTCGTCAGCCCCTGGTAAAGAATAACAGAGAGTATATGAATATCTATCGTCTGTATTCTCAAACCATTGTCCGAAGCAAAAATCATCCTTCGTAAATATGCGGAATAAGAGAGGACACATAAAAAACCTTACCAACATAAAGTAGACATTCGGGAAATATTAGTTGTCAGGCTGTCTGGGTGCTCTGACTATCTGGTTTGAAAGCAGAACATTTCCAATATTTTCTCAGAATTTTTGCCAAATTTTTGCCAAATGTTGCCAAATGCAAAACTTATCACCCAACTAAGTTGAAGTACAATGTGTGATGATTAAACAGTATCAAAGTCACCTTGATATGTTAAAGCGTTCCAAAGTTGCAACAAATGATCATGTCAAATTCGAAAATTAGAACCTGTCAGAAAGGTGAAAACCGGTTCTGGTGGCAAGCGATTAAGAATCATAGCAACAAATTTGTGTTTGAGATTTGTGTATCTTTACAGCAGTGGGAAGAAATTATTAGGAGCTGGATAATCAGGAACTAGTGTATCCATTAATTCTGCACCAGGTCCTGCCTGGCAAAGAATTGTGCTATAACCTGGATGATTACAATTTTAATGACCCGCGGAAAAAACTGTGCCAACACTTTGGTCCCCTAAAGTGCAACTTGAGTCACAAGTGCCCTCCGGGTGGTTCCCTGTTTAAGTTTGGGTTCAGTGAAAATTCCGTCTGGGTTTGGACCCAAGAATAGTGCTAGCACTGCAGGTGTTCCAATTAAAATGCAGTTATGTTATTATCGGGAAGCAATGATCCTAGAGTAAGTGGTGGTGCACCTTTCATGGCTGTTACATTTAGAGATTACCATTACCTGAAATTCTGGCTGAAGTCTGGGTTTGAAGACCTGAACCAACAATGTTCGGCATGGATCCAGACATTGTGGTTCAAGTCCACTTATAAGTAATCCTGGGCTCTTTGGGGAAACTTTTGCAAAACTAATGCTTCCTATGCCATTGTTGATGCCAGAGTAATGATGTACCTAATCACCACAAAGATACAAACATCTCTTAAAGGAATGTAAGTAATTAATGATCTTTTCACAGTAAAGGTCATTGATAGGTGACCAGTAGGGGTGCACCACCTGGTTTCTCACCAGTAAATAATCTCTACTGACAATGTAGTGGTCGCCCAGGATTACTGCACTGCCAACTGAGCTATAATTAATGGCAGTTTTTTGTAAATTTGAATAAATATGTTGGACTTTGGGTGGGGTTTAGGGTTAGGGTTACTGTTAGGGTTAGATTTAGACTCACATCAGAGTTGAACATGTTCTACTTTTGGCGAATTATAACTCAGATGCACAGCAAGGAAAAGATCTTTTGAACAGCTGTGTGTCAGAGTTTAGTGTGAGTCCAGTGCGATAACAGATCGCATCGGACTTGCATGAGAAAAATGGTCCTGGATAAGTTGCGTAACCCTTCCAATTTTTGGGAAAATAATACAGAGAGTCCACGATGCTTCCCATTAAGAGTGTTTCTCACCCAATTCATTTATTACATGGATGGTCATACACATAAATAGCTACAAGGGAAATGGACAACCAGCCTCAAGGGTATTTTCAATCTGCTATGAAATAACTCCTCTAACTGGTTAATTGTAATGTTTTTATTAAATATATCTGGTTGCTTCAGCTACACAAACCCTTATATTTCATTGCTTTTCATCACGTCTTAAATCGTTTATATCATTTCAACTCTTCTGTTTAGTTACCATTGTTCAAAAGTGCAAAGGGCAGTGAGAACAGAAAATATACCTTTCATCGCCATCACTTTCTCCTCTTATAAGCTTCTATTGTATTCAGTTCACAATGACTGGAGCCTGACCTAATGGGTAGAAGAGCTGCGGTCACATAGATGGCCTGTTGATGCTTGTACTATAAGAGGATGTGATGGCTATAATTCTGTCAGGATACATTGTGTAATGGCTTGTAGAATCAAACCGGAAAGAGGATGAGACACCTGTGTAGAAAGGAAGGAAGCTGAACCCATGGAAGAGGAAGCCTAGGTAGAAAGGTTAGGGTTTTGTATCTCAACAGAACAGCATGACATCAAATAACAGTAAAGGTATGAGAAAGTGACCCATCATCTCTGGTAAATTACATAGTTTATGTCCCTTTAACATAGAGCTACAGATTTTAACTATTGTACCACAGTTTTTTTCTGAAAGCCAGACTTTGACAGATGTAACTTTTTTTCAAAAATAAAATATAATAGCACAGCCTAGTGCCAAGCCCAGCCAATAGAAAAACCCATCAAATTAAAACCTAAAGATGAAATGTTCTTACGAAGCTCTCTTTGTTGTACATGTAGACAATGTAATGTGTGGCTTCCTTTGCACCTACATTTTTTTAACTTATCAAGACCACTTTCACAACTTAACATATATATCACCATGCAACTTTTTAAAGTTGAACCTTGGATTACAAGCATAATTCATTACAGTAAGATTTTTGTAATGCAAAGTGCTTGTATAACAAAGCAAGTTTTTAAATAGAAAATCATGGAAAAGCAGCAGACTCGTTCCACATCCTAAATATATTTATCATGTGTAGTACAACATCTAGACCAGTGGTGGCGAACCTATGGCACTGGTGCCAGAGGTGGCACTCAGAGCCCTTTCTGTGGGCACCCGGGCCATGACCAAGCACACCAGACAGGACCTGAAGAATCTTCCTCTAGTTCCAAACAACTTAAAAGATTCAGCTTTCAGTCATATTTTGATACTTACTTGGCTACTTGTGACTGTAGGAAGAGGGAGAATGAGTAGACAGGGCTGAATTATCTTTGGAGGACCTCCTGCTGGCTCCACGATTCTCTGTGTACAGAGGGACACTGGAAAGAACCTAAAATTATGAAAAATTTCCATCTTTCTACTGTGTTTATGTCCTCAGGAGGCAAATATAAAGTTGTTGAACAGGGAGCAATAAGTTAAGGCTTTAATTTTTGGTTGGCACCTAGCGAAAAATAAGGGGGATTTTGGGTTCAGTTTGGGCACTCGGCCGCTTAAAGGTTCGCCATCACTGATCTAGACCCTATTTTCTCTACTTCTTCAATATTGTGTTATAAACCAAGTTACAGTTTTTGTAAAATGCAAGTAGACCACTTCACCACTTTACTTGTAATCCAAGGCTCCACTGTAGTTGATTTGGAAGGAGTTCAGTACCAGATGATTCCATGTTTCCGAGATAACAGTAAGATTTGGGGCCATCTTAGAAGGTGAATACATGCAATTAGGGCATACTTCTAATGGGCTCACTAACATACAGTTTTAGCCTCTTTAATCCTCTTTAAACATACCGGGTGTTTACTACATTATGTAGCAGACACCCAACAGTAACATCTGCGATCTTTGCTGGCACCAATCGTGGTTGTCAACCCTTTAAATGCCCACTGTCATCGCTCCCCATGACATTATTGGAGAGCGAAAACTTGTTCCCTTTACAGCCTGGAGTCTGTATGAGACCCCAGGCCTGTTTCTGCGTTATCTATAACAGTGTGTCAGTGGCACACTGTTACAGATCAGTAGCCAATTCACCATATACTGCAATACAGTAGCATTGCAGTATATGGTACTGCAATTTTCAAAAATTGGCAGAACTGGGTGAACCCAAACCTAAACTAGTTCGCGCATCACTAGTCCTTATTATACCGGCATTGCACTCACTTTTGATCATTTTCAGCATTTATCATCAGGCATCACAGTAGAATATTGTTAAACTTGCAAAATACATTATTAGGTCACTGGGGGATCCTGGTGCCTCTTATACAATACATAATACCATTACAAACAGTAACTTCGACTTTATTTCCTGGTAGCAAAATGAATTTTAGTAACAGATAATAATAATAATAATAATATTTCTTGATATATCCACATGATAGAAACTTGTAGTTTCCTTTTCGGGAAAAATCGCCATTGTCAATCTGTATCACAGAAGGAAAATGATTACGCATTTTATATGTTCCATTCAAGTGAACCGCTCCAGGAAAGCGCAAATCAAAGTTAGTTTCATCTAAGCCAAAACTTGATGGACATTATTGAAATGGAGACTTCCAAAGTTCTCGGGAGCGTGAGGAGCACCTGCTGATTTTAGGCTGCCTACAGTTGAGACACAATTTAAATGACCCTGGAGGATATCTAGAAGATGCACAGTCAATTATACTCTAGGTCCTTCTCGAGCCGCTTCACTGCAGGATAGAGACCCTGTTAACATGCAAAATAATGTAGAGATGCAGGTGGGGATATGGTTGACTTAGCAGAGTGATGCTTCAGTGAGAATTATCTAATTAAAGCTCTTCCTCTTCAGACTATTTTCTTGTTCCACTACATATTCACAAAGCCAAATCTATATCAGGCAGAATCAGGGGATTAGAAAATTGCTAAAGTAAAAAAATGACCCCCTGTCCTATCTTCTGTTAGCTCAGATGGAGCCAAGTATCTCTTGGGCATTGCAGGATCTGGGATTAGAGAAGGGAAGGCAGGGAGTAGAGGAACACAAGACAAAAAAAGCAATTTTTTTTTAGCAGGATTAGCTATGGTGCTTCCTTAATAATCACATCCTTGTACGGCAAGGTTACTTGCTTAATTTTTCTTCTCCTGTTATCTTTCAGTTAATAAAAGGTTTCCTGCAAACGACGCCCGCTTGCAGCGAGTATTAATTTTATCTATTAAAAAGCAAGAAGGGTCTCACTTTCTATGCATGGGGAAATGTATGCAGAACCAAGAAGAAAAGCAGAAAGATGTTCTCTTTCTGAACCTGTTTTTGTATTGGATTCTTTTATTCAAGTCAATCCCCTTATCACTATGTACTTGTATTTCAAGTATGAGGGTATTGTGCACAGGATTTAGGTTTTGTTATTGTGTTGCATACATAAATGATGTTATTTAGTCAGTTTCTACCTTTTTTTCTTATACTGTGTTAGACTTTGGGATAGAAAGTGCAGCTTTACATAATATAAAAGCAGGAAGATTCTTCCTAATTCAATGGGATTGGAAAGAGAAAATCATTTTACTTTTTTAAATCTACAAAATAAAATAACTTTGAGTGAAAAAAACTTGGGTAAAGTTCTGTGAGATAGTATCCAGACATTTTATTTTGAGTTTTCAAGAAAGAAATTTTTCCTTGAAGCACAACACATAGATTTTTCACCTCATGTCCAGAAACAATACTAGAAAAAAAAGACAATTCATAAGCAAACAAGCAATTGTCTACATAAAGCATAAAACCTGCAACAGCTTCGTTTATGATGTTGTCTCAGCACAAGTTCGGTAAACAATCCATTTGCAAGTTAAAGGGGTTGTCCGAGTTTAAAAAAAAGGAGCGCGGCTGCCTAAAACAATAAAGATGTACTTACCTTCCGGTGCCCTCCGGTATCCAGCGCTGCTGTCGCTCTGGTCCGGCCGCCATGTAAACCGCTGCATTCAGCTTCCGGCCGACCGTGGCCTATCCGTCCCTATACACAGCATTTTGTATGGGGGCCGGAAGGTTGTCGGGTCTGGCCGGAAGCTGAATCCAGCGCTGGATACCGGAGGGCACCGGAAGGTAAGTACATCTTTATTGTTTTAGGCAGCCCGCTCACGGCCACATATAGTTTTTTTTCAAAACTCTAACAACCCCTTTAATGGTTTAACCCAACATTTGATGCTATCCCATATCTAATGGCTTTTTGTTTAGAGTTTTAGACCATTTCCCACTACTATAGCTCTTCCTCTAGCTCTAACCTAGGAGTAAAAGAAACACTGTAGTAGCACACAATGGATGTCACTCCTGTAACACCCCCTGATTTTGTCTGCCTTGACTTCTTCTTTTTTATGTAGTGTAATGCTACTGTAAGGGAATGCACAGAAATATAAAGGTAGAACAGAAACAAACAGTGAACCCCAAAGCTGGACCCCTTTGGCTGTCCCTACCTATTTGCCCATCCTACCCTAAGCATTGAGTGACAACTGGTTGACAAAGAATTGTTGAGAAGAATAGTCTTACAAATGCAAGATGACAATACAGAATCAAGATGGGTCAGGCAATGGGTCAGAGTCCGAAATACGCTAGCAAGCTTGAAGGAAGACTTATAGAAAGCACTAGGAAGGGGAAAGACAAAGTAATAAAAGACCGCTAGAGAACAGACAAACTTCACAGAATCTCTCACCACAGCAAAAGTAACAAGCAACTAGATAGTATAGATTTTCAAACAGAACAGATCCAGGTATAAGCTGCAGATACATCAATACCTAGCAAGGACTGAATGACAACACCAGCATTAAATGGAGCCCGGCCACTCCTGATAGGATAACACAAATTACCAAAGCTGAAACCTAAAAAAACCAGTGAGTAATGCAAAAACACCAATAACAAAAAGAAGGTATAAACAATCAGGCCACTGACAATTACATGTAGTGGAAATTAAACGAAGAGGATTTTACTGGTGATTGCTACATTTCTATCTACTACTGTATGATAGAATTATATGGCTGTGCCCCATCTAGAACCATCTTTATTGGTGGCACTGCAAAAATTTATGCCATTCCTTATAATTTGTGAACCTAGGGATTAGTATTTTTATGACTACTGTCACGGCTCGTGAGGGGCGAACCGTCTGAGAGTATCTTTGGGAAGAGTCTGTGGACCCTTTGGTGGCAGCCAAGGTAACAAATGCAGGAAACAGTCACAACCTGAGATGACAGCAGGAACGCAGAGGAGCACTGGTAACGCTGGTACGGAGTGAAGACACCGCTGGGATGGAACCCTGGAAGGTACGGCAGAAGCACAGGAAGGCAGGAGGTCACCACTGGGCTGGAACCCTGGAAGGCACAGCAGGAGCACAGTCGTACGAGTACGGACCACAGGATACGGACCACAGGATATGGAACACAGGATACAGACCACCAGACACGGACCATACAGACCACAGGATACGGACCATCGGACACGGACCACAGGATACGGACCACCAGACACAGACCACAGGATACAAACCACCGGACACAGACAGATACACACAGGAACGGGACCTCAGGATACACACAGGAACGGGACCTTGGGATACAAACAGGAGGCTTTCACTTCAGTGGGAAGACTTGAAGATCCGGCAGGGAGTGAAGGAGGCCGCCTGATTATATAGGAAACCCGGGGATGGGGCAGACACACCGCCACAGAGGATCGCGAGGACACCTGTGACAGCTACCATTTTGCATACTTGCAAAATTGTCTAAGATGGATATATACAGTTAAATAAAATAGATACAAGGTACAATTTTTCATAAGAATAATTTTTACAGGTTTGGAGCACACTTTGACATTTTATCTGTGAGCTTAAAAACAATCTTTGCCTTAATACGGTTATTTGTATTATTCTCAGAGCATTGCATGTTATTCTCTTACATCCAAATGAAAGGATTTCTACTTATGATCAGCAACGTGTTTGTAGACGATCAGCTTTGTAATTTAGTTTGCTTCTAGAATACATGTTTAGCTTTAAAAATGTATCATCAGGTAGAACACAGTTAAAGCAAATGTCCAATGATCACCGGAAAAAACTGCCAGGATATGTTCCCAGTGTGTAAAAGTAAATTTGTAGTGTAAAATGGAAAAACATGCCACAACCTGTTTGCATGCTTCATTTATTTGCAGGATGTGAGCTTTGTTGCATTCAGTTTGGCGCATAGTAGGAAATCTACTGAATTTATTTACTTTTCCCTCACATCAGCTTCAAACTAAGCTAGAAACTACAGTTAGAAACTACAATAACTTAGATCTTAGCTTCTTCGGTAGAGAGGACCAGAAGTAATGTAGGACTGTAATCCAGAATAGTGACCAAGGGAGAGACTGAAATCAGCCTACTACAGTATGACATCCTACACAACTTCTGATTTCAGTAACAATCACATTTGGAAAATAGGTATTCCATGATTATTTCAACATATCACCTAGCGTGATGCTCTAATGAGTCGCCTACACTTAAATGGCCTATGATATTTCCTCCATTTTCACTTTTCAATTCCCCTGGTGTTATGAAGGACACTAACAGCCTAGCAACACAGACAAATATTCGATTCCAATTGGGAGTTTGCAGCAGGATAAAGTGTACATTATCCTGCTGCAAACTGCTAATTGTACATTCACACCCATGAATGTCTCCACTAGATTGCACAACATGTAGGTAGGTGGTGGATTCAGGTATCTGGGCTCAGTAGGGAATGATGCAGTCAAGATATAGATCAAGTGGCATCTAGCCACAATGCTGCAACACATTTCAACCTGGAACCCAGAACGTCATCAGGCAGACAGGCCGAAACATGCTGCAGCATTGCCAATCAAAGCCTCTTTAATCTACATCATGACGGCATCATTCCCTACTAAGCCCTGGATACCATAGCCTGTTGCACTTGCAGTTTTTGAAGTCAAAATCAGGTGTGGATAATAATGGATGAAACATATAATTGAAAGAAGTTTTTCCTGCTCTTTTTTCACTCTACTTCTGGTTTGGACATCAAAAACTGCATCTTAAAACTTAGTGTGTAAACATGCACCCTGACGGTAAGTGTAGGCATGTTATCAGTGTAGTGACTGTGTCGGTCTCTTCTCCTCCACACCCATCCAGCTCTCTCATCCCTCTCCATTTTCTGGCGGGATGGTGTGGAGTAGAGGGAGAATGCATGAGGAGACTCAGGCACACACAGGCTGCAGCAGCTGCCCCTTGACTAGCCACACGCTGCTGGTGGGAAGCCAAGTAATGTAAATTAAATTATTAAACTATTATAATCTAAACTATTGAAATGATTCAGAATGCTGACAGAGGCATTTTTTATATCAGCATAGCCTAGGCCAGTGGTGGCGAACCTATGGCACGGGTGCCAGAGGTGGCACTCAGAGTCCTTTCTGTGAGCACACAGGCCATCACCAGAGATGACTCCAGGTATCTTCCTGCAGTCCTAGAAAGCCCAGGACTTGCTGTGCATGGAGGTATTTTAAAGTGACAGGACTACCAGGGACTACTGGAGGAGTGGGAAGGTGTGGACAGATCTGGATTATCATTGTAGCTCCTGCTCCGGCCCTGACAATTCTTCCTGTTTATGGGACCCTTGAGGGAAGCTACAATGATCATCCAAATTTCTTCTATTTTCTGCTTTATTGGTGTCCTCAGGGTGCCGGTATCAATGTAAGCTGTGACAGAGAAGGGAGTATAAATCACAAATAAAATTTCTGCGTTGGCACTTTGTGATAAATAAGTGGGACTTGGTTGAAGTTTGGGCACTCTGTCTCTAAAAGGTTCGGCATCACTGGCCTAGGCCAATGGAACCTGTCACCAGCTAAAAATGACATTACTGGTGACAGGTTTACTTTAATTTGTTATAGGGGGTACCCCCTTCACATATACTATGTTGAATTCTTCCTCAGGTATTTTGCATTAAGACTTTTTTTATTATCTGCAACGTTGGAATAATTGTCCATGTTCCATTTTACCCTTCTTTGTGTAATTACAATGAAAATAATTATTTTGTTTTCAGCACTTAGTGATAAAACCTTTTGTTTTTAGAAAAATGTGAAAATATAACTTTTTTTTTAAATTAAAACCATGATTTATTTTTATCTTCTACTTCCTTCGCAAAAACTTTTGATATGATCTCTTTTCCAGCTTTGCTAATATATCTGGACATGGTCATCAGAAACCTGAAGAGCCCTGTACTGATCTGGGACCCATTGTGGTGGACGAAAGGCAGAAACAAAATCAAAATTAACATTTTAATTAGAAATGACTACTGGTGCAATGAAAATTGTTTTTGTGCACTTCATGGATATTTTCTCCAGTAATGGCATAGGGAAATCGAGAATACTGAGTCAACTATTAACTAACGAACGACTGAGTCTATGACAGAAGAGCGATGTCTGCATTTGGAAAATTAAGGAGTTACCAGCGCTTTGATATTTGTACATACAAAATATAAAGAGGCAAAATATTTCTGATACTTTAAAAAAGAAGAAACATATTTCATGATATTTATTTGAAGCTGAAAACTAATCCTGTTTATACAGGTTGCTGGGTAACTTTGTTTCTCTGAATCCTAGTGAATTAGTGGGTCTTCGTAGTTTTACCATTGCTTTATGCACTTTATAAAGTTCATTTATTTATCAGCATTTCACTACTTTTTTACCAAAATGTACAAAATGTGAAATAACATCCAAGATCAGAGACAGGGATCGGCAATCATGATTTGTCATTCAGGTTTTGACTTTGTCTAAGGAACCTGTAGTTTGTTTAGAGTCCTAAATCGACCTGACAGGTCTTCTTTAACTACATAAAAAAAGACCAAAAATAAAGATTAGAAAAAAAAGACGTTCTAGTTTTAATGAGAACAAATAAAAACAAATATAAGTAAAAAATTGAAACATTTGCTTTAATACCAGACAAAGACGTTTCCGTAGCCTATAAAAGTCCAATGACTAAATAATTAAACACCTCCTCCCTAATGTTTCATTCCCAATAATAAAATTGCTTCGGATTATCTTGGTTGTTGCCAATAGGTCTACGGATAAGTTTGCAAAAATATCATATGGTTAAGTCATAAGGCATTACCTAGAGTTAAATTACATCTAAGTGCACATAAAACAAAGTGCAGAACAAATGTGTTATTATTTAACAATAGAAATATCCTAATTATAGATACAATGTATGCTTATTACGGGATATTCATTGTAACTCTCCTTGGCCATACAACAAACCAAAGAAGTTTTTATAGAGTGTTTATGACTGTGGATGCTATCTCCTTGGTACATAATGACTTGCAGCCGGCATCATTGCCTTATTTTATAGGGAGAACATCAGAAAACATGCAATGGGGTTATTAGTTGTGCTGGATTAAATTACATTCTGAAACTACTATACAGAGCTCCATCCGAGTAAAAAAAAAATATACAGAGAGATGACTATAGGCTTTTAATTTCTATTTTATTCATTCTTTGCTAATGGTTTGTAGATTAAAATCCCTTTAAAGGTAATCTGTCATGGCGATTTAGTACACTAAACCCCCACATGTCCTTATGGACCATCGGTTTAGTGTCCAAAATTAACCAGTATGATTTTTTAAGTGGGTGAATGAAATAAAAAAAAACTAATACTCCTTACTTTCCTTGTTCCCTTTGCTGACAAGGCATTAGAAGCTAACATATTACACCCGATCTTTACTGTGCAAGTGCAGTAGGTCCAGCGCATGTGCAGTGAAGCGGGCACATAATCCCAGCTTCGTTTATAGCATTGTGAGAGGAGGCTTTCATATGTGAGTCCTTTATGCCTCACATGCCTCGGATTCACATCTAGGCAAGTATAAAAGTTTGTTTTGAAATTTTTCTCTATGTACAGCTGTAATAATGGTCGAATTGTACCATAAGGATCTGTAGCCGGTTTAGGGTCCCAAATCAACACAACATGTTCTGTTTAACTGGTTACCGACAGAAATAAAAAAAAAATACAATGTGGCCAGGGGGAAGGGGGTGGGGGTGGCTGAATAAAAAAATAAATATGTACTTACCTCCTTGGTTCCTCCTGGTGTTCCCCGCCATGATCTCTCCGTACCCACCTGTCACCATATTACAGAGCACCATATACAGCGCTGCAACAGGGTACCAGCCGGTAGGTCAGAGTGTAGCTTCAAAATAGACCTTGGCGTGGGACACCGGCAGGGATTGAGGAGGTCAGTACATGTTTATTATTTTATGCAGCCCTCCCCCAGACACATTGCTATTTTTGTATATTTCTCGGACTACACTTTAAGATTCATGGGCAGCCCCAGACTAAAGCCCGTTTTCCACAAATGAGTTTAGCTTGGCAATCTCGCTCTATTTAATTGAATCACTACAGATCGAGTTTATCTGTCCAAATTCACTCGTGGACAATGGACGTAAGACTTCAAAATAGCCGACTATATTTGCATATTTTAATTTCTATAAACACTTGTTGAAATTCTTCAAAATACTTTGCAGGCTTGGAGCACCTTCTTTTTATTATTTGGGCAGGAATACACTTGTGTTTTGAACACATATTTCCAATGCAATGTGAAGATTGTTATATTTTACTTTTACAGTTTCAATAATTCTTTATATTGTGAAAAATCAGTTTCCCAGCAACTCATATTTCATCTATATGCAAATCCTGATTTTGAATATGTATGTTATAAAATGACACAAAATGAAACATATTTCTTAATGTCTGAATACAATAAAATATGATGACAAAATGAAAGCTGCCCAGATGCAAATAATAGCATTTTAGGTGTGCGTTTTCTATGCGTTACTCTCCTTTTATCATTTTTAAAAAATCTTATGGTCCAAATATCATCATTGATAATAACTTAACTCATCACATTGGAGTTATTGGGATTGAATGAAACTGTCTATATGTGAATACAGTGAGTGATGATATTTCAAGGACATCTACCTTCATCTAGGGTAGATGTTCTTTAAAGAAAATCTACAATCAAAATCAAGCATGGCACTTAATCATAGATCCAGGGACAGTGACTGTGGTAATCTTCTTATATTTGTTATCCATGGGCTCCTTCCCTCTGAAATCAACTTTTAATCCAATAGGGCTCCGAGGAGCGTTACCTGAGCCCCTGTGTGCAGTAGCTTCACAGGCTGTTATACTGCAGAGTACATCCCCCTCCCACTGTGTGAGATTACATTAAGTAACAGGGAAGGGAAGTGCCACGGGAGCAAGAGAAAGGGTAAGACCTTCTCCTACACAGTGTAACATCCTGTGAAGAAAGAGCATGGAGGGCTCTGGTAATGTCAGTCAGTTGATGATCATGTTTTTTAACTATATATTCCAGAATTTCTAAAAACTTTAGGTCCTCTGTGGTCTTGTGTGGCTTGGCATTATTGGTTGCTTGCTATATACGTAGCTTTAGGCGCTGAAGTTATCATTAAATATATCAATATGTAGCTTTACATTTTCAAATATGTCACAGAACGGATTCTTGTAACATGACTGCCAATGGCTGAACGGTTTACTGTGTAAATGAGAAAAAAAAAATCTATCTTATCTTGCTGAAGGGAACTTCAGAGCTGTATACTGTGATATATTGATGTGTTAATTGTTGCCTCAGCCCCACATTTATGACAGCTTTGTTCTGATTAGTGACCTATGACCTCGGGTCAACAATTGTTAGTGCTACAGTGAGCTGATGTAGGAAGGAAATTGCAGACAGCTTTTTACAACAAACATCTAACTCATGTTCCTATTTGAGACAACGATGATGTGTACATCTTAAAAGTTTTTCCTGTCCTTTATTGAGCTCAATTGTTGGCGAAATTCAGTTTCTCTATCTTTTCTATTTGGCCCAGCATTACCATGTCTTGTCTTTAGCTTGTGTCCTCCCCGTGGAGGTAACCACAGAGACATTTTATTATGTTCCTTATTGTCCCTACATCTTAATCCCCTGACAGTGTTATCCTGCTGCTACCTCTAACACTCTCCCCAAAATACTGTCAGGCTGTGGTCACATGTGGCATCTGCACTGCGTTTAAACAGTACAAACTACCGTGTGCTCGTTACCAATCGCATGTGTTTCACTGGAAACGCATATGAGATCGGGCCGAGTCCTGCCTCCGGGTGCTAGAATGCTATTGTAAGCACAAAGCTAGTGCCACGTGTGAAGGCGCCCTAAGAAATATCCCCCACATACTCTCAGTAATGTCCCCAACACAGGCCCCAGTAATGTCCCCAAGACAGCACCCCAGTAATGTCCCCAAGACA
>WNYA01004518.1:0-18469 GCA_019512145.1 Engystomops pustulosus | reverse complement strand
ATGTCTCCGTGCCCCGATGTCTCCGTGCCCCGATGTCTCCGTGCCCCGATGTCTCCGTGCCCCTATGTCTCCGTGCCCCTATGTCTCCGTGCCCCTATGTCTCCGTGCCCCGATGTCTCCGTGCCCCTATGTCTCCGTGCCCCGATGTCTCCGTGCCCCGATGTCTCCGTGCCCCGATGTCTCCGTGCCCCTATGTCTCCGTGCTCCTATGTCTCCGTGCTCCTATGTCTCCGTGCTCCTATGTCTCCGTGCCCCTATGTCTCCGTGCCGCTGCCCGATGTCTCCGTGCCGCTGCCCGATGTCTCCGTGCCACTGCCCGATGTCTCTGTGCTGCTCCCCGGTGTCTCTGTGCTGCTCCCCGGTGTCTCTGTCCTGCTCACCGTGTTCTTCAATGTGTTCTTCACACATATATATTGTTCTTCACATACTATTTTGTTCGCACCGTTCCGCGCGTATCTTCCGACAAGTAAGCAGATGTGCCGAACATCTGTAATCTATTCTTCACTGTGTTTTTTACTGTGTTTTTCACTTAACCCTTTCAGGACCTTGCCCTTTTTTGTTTTTTCATTTTCATTTTTTACTCCCCATGATCAAAAATCCATAACTTTTTTATTTTTCCATGTACAGAGCTGTGTGATGGCTTATTTTCTGCGTAACAAATTGCACTTCATAGAGATGGTATTGAATATTCCATGCCGTGTACTAGGAAGCGGGAAAAAAATTCCAAATGCAGTGAAATTGGTAAAAAAACGCATTTGTGCCGTCTTCTTGTGGGCTTGGATCTTACGGATTTCACTGTGCGCCCCAAATGACAGGAGTACTTTATTCTTTGGGTCTGTGCGATTACGGGGATACCAAATTTGTATAGGTTTTATAATGTTTTCATACATTTAAAAAAATTAAAACCTCCTGTACAAAAATTTTTTTGGGGATTTTGCCATCTTCTGGCGCTAATAACTTTTTTATACTTTGGTGTACTGAGCTGTGGGTGGTGTCGTTTTTTGCGGATTTTGATGACATTTACAATGTTATCAATTTTAGGACTGTTCGACCTTGTGATCACTTTTTATAGAATTTTTTAATTTTTTTAAATGACAAAAAAAGTGCCATTTTCGACTTTGAGCGCGATTTTCCGTTACAGGATTAAACGCAGTGAAAAAACGTTATCATATTTTGATAGATCGGGCATTTTCGGACGCGGCGATACCTAATGTGTTTATGATTTTTACTGTTTAATTATATTTATATCAGTTCTAGGGAAAGGGGGGTGATTTGAGTTTTTAGGGTTTTTTATTATAATTTTTTTTTTTTTAACTTTTTTTTATTTTTATTTTCAGTACTTTTCAGACTCCCTAGGGTACTTTAACCCTAGGGTGTCTGCACGATCCTATCATATACTGCCATACTACAGTATGGCAGTATATGGGGATTTTACTACTCATACATTACAATGTGCTGATAGCACATTGTAATGCATGGGTTAACCCGAAGTAGCCTCGGGTCTTCGTGAGACCCGAGGTTACCATGGCGACGGATCGCCACTCCCCGATGACGTCACGGGGAGCGGCGATCCTCGAAAAGATGGCGGCGCCCACGTGCCGCCATCCTTTTGAAGCCGCCGGCAGCATTGCCGGCGGCGATCGAGGTGAAAACACCCGCGATCGGTGCTAGCACCGATCGCGGGTGTTACCGGTAAGCCTTTGCTGCAATATGCAGCAAAGACTTACCGGCTATGGAGAGGGCTCAGCGCGTGAGCCCTCTCCATGCACCCGCGGCCGACCCGTGACGTGCTATTACGTCACGGGTCGTGAAAGGGTTAAATGATCCTGTGTTCACTGTGTTCACTGTTTTTATTCTATTCTTCATTGTTCTTCACTGTGTTTTTTTAATTAAATGCTCGATCTCGAGCAGGGGAAATACTCGTCCGAGCAACGAGCCGTTTCGAGTACCTTAATACTCGAACGAGCATCAAGCTCGGACGAGTATACTCGCTCATCTCTAGTGGTGATCAACTTCAAAGCCTCCAGCAGTTGACTGGAGAAGGTGACTGCACCAGTAAATGCCACTTCCTTTAGTCCTAGCATCATCAGGTGGGTTATCATTGGTACAAAGAAACGACTGCTGTGTCCTCCAGCAACTCAGACATGAAGTCAACCTCTCGAAGTCTCTGTCTCTCCCCCCAGAGAACACAAGAATCAGGCAGCTGAAATAAAATTGACCAATCCTTATCACCTCCAAGATCTGCTAGAGTTAGGAGACCTTGATATCAATGAGATAGTTGGTCAAGTCCAAAGATATTGGGGAGTTTGTTCTATATACATCAATATACATCATATACATATGTATATATATGTATATATACATCAAGAAGGCAGGTGAACCTCTAGAAACCTTTTTCAGTGGTTTATCTCCAAGAGATCACGAAGATTTGGAGAACTGAAATCCAAGTACCCAATCCTTATATCCCTGACATCAGGAAGCCTTGTACAGATTAGATTGTTGGCCAAACACATCAAACTCATTCTCATCAAGGTTCCACTCATCACCAAGTAGGAAGTAACTCTCTCAAAGACCCCATCTGAGGTCTATCTCCCTTAGGTTACAAAGATCTGGCAGCTGAAATCCAACTGGCCAATCCTTACCTCGCCAAAATCTAAGGAGACTAGAGATGAGCGAGTATACTCGTCCGAGGTTGATGCTCGTTCGAGTATTAGCGTACTCGAAACGGCTCGTTGCTCGGATGAGTATTTCCCCTGCTCGAGATTGAGCATTTACTTAAGAAAATACAGTGAAGAACAGTGAAGAATACAATGAAAACAGTGAACACAGGATCATATAAGTGAAGAACACATTGAAAGAACACAGTGAAGAACACATTGCAGACGTTTCCATACATCTGCTAACTTATCCGAAGACACGAGCGCCGAACGGTGTTCTTCACATTCTAATGTGAAGAACACCATTCTGCACACATGTCTTCGGATAAGTTAGCAGATGTATGGAACATCTGCAATGTGTTCTTCACTGTGTTCTTTCAATGTGTTGTTTCAGTGAAAACATCTGCAAACATCTGCAATGTGTTCTTCAGTGTTCTTCTTTCAATGTGTTCTTTTAGTGAAAAATGCTCGCACCTTGCAGATGTGTGCAGGGCATGTTGTTTCACTGAAAACACATTGACAGAAGAAGCTACGAACCATGCTGAGTTGTTCCAACATCTGCTAACTTTATCCAAGACATGTTTGCAGGTGTTCTTCACAATAGTATGTGAAGACAATATGTGTAAGAACACATTGCAGATGTTTCCGTCCCTGCAATGTGTTCTTCACACATATGTTCTTCACATACTATTGTGAAGAACACCGTTCGGCACGCGTGTCTCGGATAAGTTAGCAGATGTAGCGAACACTGCAATGTGTTCTTCACTGTGTTCTTCACTTATATGATCCTGTGTTCACTGTTTTCATTGTATTTTCTTCTGTTCTCACTGTGTTTTCTTAAGTAAATGCTCGTTCCGAGCAGGGAAATACTCGTCCTGCAACGAGCCGTTTCGAGTACGCTAATACTTGAACGAGCATCAAGCTCGGACAAGTATACTCGCTCCTCTCTGTTCTCCTGGATCTTGGCGAGGTAAGGATTGGCCAGTTGGATTTCATCTGCCAGATCTTGTATCCTCTGGGAGATAGACCTCGGCTGGGGGCTTTGAGGTTACTTCCCTCTTGGTTATGAGTGGAACCCTAAGAGAACGATTTTGATGTGTTTGGCCACCAATCTAATCTGTACAAGGCTTCCTGATGTCAGGGATATAAGGATTGGGTACTTGAATTTCAGTTTCTCCAAATCTTCGTGATCTCTTGGAGATAAACCACAGCCAGAGGTTTCTAGAGGGTTCACCTGCCTCTCGATGACTTAGATGTATATAGACAAACTCCCCAATATCTTTGGACTTGACCAACTATCTCATTTTATCAAGTCTCCTAACTCTAGCAGATCTTGGATGATAAGGATCGACAGTTTGATTTAGCTGCCTGATTCTTGTGTTTCTCTGGGGGGGACAGACAGAGCTTCGAGAGGTTGACTTCATGTCTAAGTGTGCTGGAGGACCAGAGATTGTTTCTTTGTACCAACGATAACCCCCAGATGAGGCTAGGACAAACAACGTGCATTTACTGGTGCAGTCACCTTCCCCACTTCAACTGCTGGATGGCTTAGAAGTTGATCACCACATTTTTTTCCCTGCTTGATATTTTCTACTGATTCAGAAAGTTTACGGTTTGATTTGGTATCGCCAATAAAATAGTAGTTCTATATCTGTGTGCAGACATTACCCTATAGGAGTTAATAATAAGCTCTAAGCACAAACACATCTGAGAATCCTGACTAATTGAGAGTTACCATCTGATTGTTTATATGCCATTTCCCTGGTACATCTGCAGAACAGGTGGATAATTCTAAGAAAATGAGTAAACTTCCATGAGAAGTTGTTTTCTTTAAGTGTAAACATCTAATTTTCTCTCACTTGCTAAATAATACCATATGGTGAGAAATTAAGAAAGTGGTGATGTGCTGAGAGATGTATCTATCTATCTATCTATCATCTATCTGCAACACCCTCGCCGATGCAATGGCGAGGTAGTGTTTGCGAATACGTCCCACCTGCATGTACCCACATCACTCCATGTCCTGATAGGACATAGGGATATGCAGTGGTGAATCCTGGCCTGGCAATGCAGAGGTTTAAGTATTTTGTATGATGCAAGATGCTGTTGTCCAATGATTTGTGTTCATCCTGTGCTCTGTAAGCTGAGAGGTGGATTGGGAGGACAGCCACCACCTGACCAAAGGAGGTATAAAACCCCCTGGCCAGGAATGGTTCTAGAGATCTAAGAGAAGAGTTTAGTGAGAGGAATTCTCTCCCAGAGGAGAAGATCGTGTAGACTTAGAGTGAGTGATTGAGTAATCTTATTCTGGCCCATACCAGAGCAGGAAGCCTAGCCCCTGCTCTAAGAGTGGACATTAACGAGTTAGTGTAGTGAGGAAAAAGGGGTATCACTTACCTTTAAAGGTTGTTACCTGAAGCTCTACAGGACAAGCTGAGCTTCCTACCAGGACACAGCTGCCACCCCAGCCTGCCCTCTACATCCAGGCTGGTGAACTTCTCCTGAGGCTCCCCTCCAACTCACATCTCAGCACTCCATCTACCTGTTAAAGCACGTTGCTGCGGTTCCTTGCCGGTTCAAATAAAGAACTGTAAGTTGTTTTCTTCAACTTCTGTCTCCGTCTGGTCCCTGCTAATACGGCTGCCTTCATCACACCGCACCCGTCCATCACACAGAGACTCCCACTCGGGACATTAAGGGGTTGCCCCGGAGATCCGCTATAAGCACGCTCCTCTCTCTTTCTTGCCAACACCACCCTGCTGGAGACTGCCAGGCTGTAGACACCCTCCGGTTCCCCCGTACCAGCCCTGAGCAATACGTGCTTAGGCCGCAACCGCCAGCCACTCCGGTACCGCGGGCCCCGGCTGTCACCAGGCCTCACCTCAGGGCTAGGCCCCGGTGGGGGATGTTGCAAGTGGCGTCACGAACAGATTGAACTTCTGTGCCTTATACGGCATTAAGACTTTCCTTATTGAAAGACTGTGCTGCTCCAACCCTGCTGCCATCTGGGTTTAGGCCAAGTGATTGTGTGTTTCACATTGAACTGTTTATACTGCTGCCACGTGCTGTCGAGCGCCGCTCAGCACTCAAGAGGTTAATTCCTGCAAAACTGTGTCAGCTCTGCTACATCCGGCGCTGCCGGCGCCGAAGATTTTACCCAACGAAACGGTTGGCGCAGCAAAGTAATTCCAGCCCAGCCAAACTTTCACTGGCGGGAAAACCGAGACATCGCTAAGCTCCGCCCCCTGCGCGTATGGCACGAATCTGCCCTCAGCACGCTGTGGCGCAGCAGAAAATTGAGGCCCCCACAACTTCTGGCGGGAAAGACTCAAGCTCCGCCTCTGGCGTGAAACTCTCCGCGCTCTGCAACGCCAGTGAGAGCGCCACGAGGTACCTCAGATCCGCTCAGCCACCATCCAGCATCAGAGAGGTTAATCGGCCATCTTGGATTTCTCCCGTGCTGTCTCCTGTCCGCCGCATGTCCGCACCAGCCTCCGAGATGAGAACCAAGTGTCTCAGGCCTGTCCACGAGCCTTGGGCACCTTCCCTCTGCTGCACCGCTTATGCGTCTCCTATACGCAGTCTCCATGGCGATTCTCCACAGCGGCTGCCTCCTCCGATTCCGGACCTCCTGAGGCCACCACGGATGTGAGTACCCATGGCCCCCAGGCCTATATACAGTGACTGTCACTATATCTCCCTTAGCCCCGGCTGGGGTACGTCCCGGCCTCCTGCAAAGGTCAACATCTCCCATAGGAGGCCCGGCTACAAAAGGGCTCTCCTAAGGGGCCTGACCCCTTATCTAATGCACTGATCGTCCTGCGGAGATCCAGGACCACCTGCTAAGAGGCCAGGCTGTCCGATGAGAACGCCCTGCCAGCTAACAGAGGTTACCACCCGCCAGCGCGACAGCGCCCCCAAGAGCTGCAGTCAGTTCCAGGAACAACAATCCTTCAGCTGTCAGCAGTGAAGAAGTTACAGCTCCTGCGGTCATCATCATGCGCTCCACAGCGCCCCAGCTACGGAGGTCAGCCAGAGAAGTGCCTGTCTCCTTCCTTTGCTGAGATGCCTGCCGCCGCAATGCCTCCACTGCTGTTCCAGCTCCAGTCTTCTGGGTGTCCCATTCAGCAGTTCCAGTGTCTACCACCAGATGTCGTCAGGTGATGGATTGCAACACTGCTTTCTTCACCCAGGCTGATGATGTCCCTGCTGCAGTTCCTGCTCCATGCCTTGCAGCCATTGCTCTTGAGCACCAAGAGTAACCCCTGAAAGGCTGTAGCCCACTCAGTACTGTGCTTATTGTACATATGTATATTTATCTCAAGTCAGAACATCCTTGAACTGCCCACTGTCATGTTCTATGATAGCACCCTTCCTCTGCCACAGCAGAGATTACCTACAAAGGACTCTGTCCTCTACACCAGAGGAGACCCTTTTGCATCTTTAATTGCACTTTTCCCCACATCAAGGGCTGTACCCGAAGATGGACTTTGCCATTAGAAGACCTCTGTGAGACTTTGCCAACTCAGGAAAAGTTGCTACTTTATTGACTTATTCGTATATGCACTTAATGCCTTCTTTTAGGTATGGACTTCTGCTTGCAACTTTTATGCCTTTCCTTTTACAGGTTAAGAGACTTTATCCTGCTACCCTAGTAGCCTACCATGTAACGTTTGTAACGTTCAAGATGTGTACCCATTGGCTCCTAAGCCATGTGAATTTACCCTGTTTTGCACACTGTCAGAATATATTGCCAGTAGTCTGCATTAACCCGTTTCATAGGCTTTTTACGGTTGTAGTGTGGCTTGGGTCGGACCGTCTTTCTGTGAAACACTGACCGCTACCTTAATCCCCAAACGAGTTTTGCACATGGGGTAGTCGTAAACCTGCGGGTCTTCGGGGACCGGGGTGTTACAGAGTTAGCACCTGGTATTCCACTCATACTATGGGTAAGGTATGTGCAGTCAGGAGGTACTCGTGGTCGCATATGCTAATGCAATGCAGATAATACAAGTTATATATTTGTCGCCAGGGAAGAAGTGTTTACATAACAAATATACGGCCTTGGTTGCAAGGAGTGGATTACAGGATATGACACCACACCTTTCCTACTGTACATTTCTTTTATGGCGTCAGCGACTAACTGTCAAGCACTTACATGTTTTGTCTTAGTCCGACACCAACCAGGTGCCTGTCTCCAGGACCATGGGCGTTTGTCCCTACACCTCACATAGCCTGCACTTCCCAGAAGTGCCCCTATCCACCTCTGCGCCCCAAGCCATCTGTAGTCGAGCCGAGGACGGCTCTTTCAATTGCCCCGGGGGTATGCAACACCCTCGCCGATGCAATGGCGAGGTAGTGTTTGCGAATACGTCCCACCTGCATGTAACCCACTCACACTACATGGTCCTGATAGGACATAGGGGATATTGGCGTGGTGAATCCTTCCTGGCAAGGCAGAGGTTAAGTATTTTGTATGATGCAAGATGCTGTTGTCCAATGATTTGTGTTACATCCTGTGCTCTGTAAGCTGAGATGTGATTGGAGGAGCAGCCACACACCTGACCAAAGGGATGTATAAACCCCCTGGCCGGAATGTTCTAGAGATCTAAGAGAAGAGTTAGTGAGAGAAGTCCTCCCCAGAGGAGAAGATCTGTAGACTTAGAGTGGAGTGAGTGAGTAATCTTAGTCTGGCCCAATACCAGAGCAGGAAGAGCCTAGCCCCTGCCTCTGAAGAGTGGAGCATCTAGACTAGAGTTAGTGTAGATGAGAAAAGGGGTATCAATCTACCTTTAAAGGTGTTACCTGAAGCTCTACAGGCAAGCTAGCTTCCTGACAGGACCGAGCTGCCACCCAGCCTGCCCTCTACATCCAGGCTGTGAACTATCTCTGAGGCTCCTCCAACTCACATCTCAGCACTCCATCTACCTGTTAAAGGCATGTTGCTGGCGGTTCTGCCGGTTCAATAAAGAACTGTAAGTTGTTTCTTCAACTTCTGTCTCCGTCTGGTCCCTGTAATACGGCTGCCTTCATCACCGGCACCCTGTCCATCACACAGAGACTCACACATCGGACATTAAGGCGGTTCCTCCCAGGAGATCCGCTATAGCGCCGCTCCCTCATCTTTTCTGCCAACACCACCCTGCTGGAGACCTGCCAGGCTGTAACAGCCCTCCGGTTCCCCCGTGACCAAGCACCGAGTGCAATATCGATGCTTAGCCGCAACCGCCAGCACACTCGGCCGCGGCCCCGGCTGGCACAAGGCCCACGCTCAGGGCAGCCCCGGTGGGGAGGCATACACGTCATACAGCATCCAATCAACAGCTAGCGTAGCTAGCGAGCGTAGCGATCTATCTATCTATCTCGATAGTCGAACGAGCAGTCGTATCGCACAGTCGAGCCAGATCGGAGCGACCGAGCGAGCGTCAGAGACGAGCAGAGAGCGAGCGAGCTCATAGCGAGCGATCGAGGGAGCGCATAGCGAGCGAGGAGACCGTATCTATCTATCCATAAACTCGATATCATCACTCTCTCTTCTATCTATCTATCTATCTATCTATCTATAATGTATCTATCTATCTATCTTCTATATCTATCTATCTATCTAATCTATATCTATCTATCTATTATCTAGATCATATCTATCTACTATCATCTATCTCCTATCTATCTATCTATCATATCTCATATATTCTTTATCTATACTACTATCTCAGATCTATCTATCTATATCTATATCTCACTATCCTATCTATATCTATTATCTTCTAGTCTCTATCTATCTATCTACTTCTATCTACTATCTCATATCTATCGACTATCTAATCTATCTATCTATCATATCTATCTATCTCTATCTATCTATCTATCATCTATCTATCTCTCCTATCTATCTATCTTACCTTTGCTTAGTCTAAGGCAATACCCAACAATTAATAGTAATGATGTGGTCCTTCTGTTGTCTTACTAGTTAAAGGGAACCTGTCCATAATGTAATCCCTTTAAATAAACATACTATAAAAAAACTGATATTAGAAACGCAGTGAAACATCCTAAAATTGTTCCTCCTCATGCTACAAACACGTTCTGTCACCAAGGTTGATCTTACCATGTATGCAAATCACCCTTGGTGTGTCTACCACGGTGCTGCGTCTTCCTCAGTCTGGCAAATTAATAAGTCTTCTCCACAGCCATGCCTACAGCGAGTCAGAACAAAGACAACATCTCCCTCACTTCCTCATTCCCCTCTCCCTCAAGAGGTTCTCTTCAGTGACTCACACACAGCACAATATCTCTCTCAACTCCCTCATTCCCCCCCATCGGAATTCTCTTCAGCAAGTTCAACAGCCAACATCTCTTTCTACTCCCTCATCTCCCTCCCTCAGGAATATCTTCAGCAAGTCACACACAGCCACATCTCTCTCAACTCCTCATTCCCCCCTCCCTCAGGAATGATCTTCAGCAGCCACCACAGCCAATGTTGCTCCCAATCCCTCATTCCACCCTCCCGAGTGATAAGAAAACATAGCCCCGTGACTCTTGCAATCCTGGGATGTGTCAGCTACTCTTTAAAAAGTTATTTTAGCCGCACAAAGGCATTTAAGGTGCCATAGCTGTATGCTCATTAGTCATGCCAAAGACTTACCCTTTAAAGATTGTCTGTTAGTTTAACACTTACAGGCAATAATGCTTTGGTATGATACGTCAGTATGAGTTTATATCAGAGATCCATGATCACATGTATAGCTAGTATAAACAAAGTTCAAAGGGGCTTCCATGAATTCAAGTTAGGCCCCCATCCCCAGGATAGGCCTAATTGCTGATGGGTGGGGGTTTCAGTGATGACACCCCACAGATCACGAAAACGAGGGTCCGATGGGCTCCAGGTACCTCAGTCAGACCCCTCGTCGTTCCTTGAGATTAATAAGGAGCAGACGGCCGCACATGACCGTTCTGCTCCTTCATCTACTTATTTCCCCTTCTGTTCTCGCTGCCACACAAACCAGAGCATGGAATTCTGGGACGACCCCCTCTTCAGTGTTCTTCTTTCAATGTGTTCTTTCAGTGAAAAATGCTCGAGTCTCCCATTGACTTCAATGGGTTTTTTTATTCAATACGAGCACTCGAGCATCGGGAAAAGTTTGACCCGAGTAATGAGCACTCGAGCATTTTAGTGCTCGCTCATCTCTAAAGGAGGCCTCATACACATAAGATGGTTGTCAGAACACACCAAAATCTCTAAAATCTAATCTCCTTCAGCAGCTCTAGAAGTGAAGCTCTCAGAGAACACAAGGATAGGACAACTGAAATCTGACTGCCCGACCCTTATTTCCCAATCATCTTAATCAGTAGGTCGTACAAATATCAATTCCTTGGTCGAAACCATCAAAATCAATGAGTTTACCCAATACTCATCTATTGTGTACAACCAGCTTTATAATGGACCACCAGAGTACCAGGCACAATGAGCCCTATTGTTCCAGCAGAATCCATTTGGATTTGATTTTGAAGATGATCTCTTGAGATTCGGACACATTTTTCTCATTTCAGTAAGCATAAAATAATAAAACAACAATCCAAGACTAATACTAAGTTTCAGTTTTCATTCCACAAAGATATTTGGCACAGGTCACAGCAGTCCTAGGCTGAGCTTCATAGTTTATGGAGAAAATAGAAAAGTTATGACTAACTGGATGCTGGAAGGCAATGATAGAGGTTACATGGACCATTACTTACACTTCTGGTGAGACAGCTACCTCCAGGTAGGTTATAAAGTGCAGATCAGTGGAGTTTGTGGTCAGTGGCTTCATGTAACCAATCACATAAGATGACGCACATTAGAAGACACACACAAACCCCTCAGAGACCAATTTCCTCTGAGGTCATTTATCTTATTAGAATGTTTTTGGAGTGTAGAAACCTTGACAGCGAAGTGACGCATTGGGGACTTATTATAATGAGCCAATGCAAATTACGTACAGTGGAAGACGCTTCATGGACTGTGCTCCAGATGTTTGACCTTGGTCAGTCTTTTCCTGCGAATGTTCTGTATACTGTGGATTTCATGAAATCACAGAAAAATATGAAGCCTTACAAGCAATCCTCTTCTCACCACACAGCAGAAGACCCCTAAATCCAACACTACAAAGACCATTGTGGGGTGGGTTATCTTCAGTTCATAGAAACAACTTCTATGTCCTCCAGAAATGAAGTGAGCCTCTGAGAACCTCTGGCCATGTCTTACATCGCAGAGGTTCTCCAACATTCGAGGTGGTTGTCTCTACCCATCCAAATCGTCAAGTTTGCCAAATGCACATCAAATGCGTATAATGAGCTGTAACTGGGTCTCCAAAAAGTGCTGCTAATAGGTTTTATGAAATCACTGAAAAATATGAAGCCTTACAAGCAATCCTCTTCTCACCACTCAGAAGAAGACCCCTAGATCCAACACTAGTCCAAGCATTGTGCCGTGGGTTATCTTCAGTTCATAGAAACAACTTCTATGTTCTCCAGAAGCTCTAGAAATGAAGTGAGCCTCTAGATACCTCTGGCCATGGCTCGTATCCCAGAGGTTCGCCAACATTTGAGGTGGTTGGCTACACCCATCCAAATCGTCAAGTTTGCCAAATGCACACCAAATGTGTATAATCAGCTTTAGATGTTTTTTTCCGAAAAAAGTTGCTAATAGCTTCTATGATGCATGATCCTAAATAACCATGTACTGTGTGGGCAAACAGCATTCCAAATTATAAGTCGATGTGAAATTTTTGTGCGCATAGAGGGTAAACAATTTCCTCTGCTACACTGGACCCAGTCCCGGTGCCAGCACTCGGCTTACCCGGGCAAGTGCCAGGGCCCAAGGGTGCTGGAGGGGTCCACTCAGGCACAGAAAAACAAATTCTTTATGTAAATACATTTTGGAAAGGTCACAGCAGTCCAAGTCCTGGCTTTAACTTTAAAGGGAACCTGTCACCACATTATCACATAAACAGCCAGTGACAGGTTCCTATAGAGCTCTATTAACTGACTGACATTCTTCTTTTAGCTAAAAATTGTTTACATTACATCCACATAAATCACCTTTTATCTTATATTACCTGGCAACAGAGGGGGTGTGTCCTGCTCTTCTGGCCCCTCCCATCTAATCCTCCCCATGTCTTATGCTCCCTTACTGGTCACAGTTCATCTCATGTGTCCAGAGTGACATCATCTCAGGTCCTTTAGACTCTTACCAATAGCAAACTTTACCCCATGCATGTATCTAACCATATAAAGTCACAGCAACCTCCATGGACTTATACTCCTCTCCATCCTCCATGGCTGCTGTGATTTCATGTAATCACATACACAGTGTACAGTTTGCTATCGCTAGAAGGCTAAAGGACCTGTCATGCTGTCACTCTGGTCACATCACATGAATGTAACACAAGGTACTGTGTAAATAAATTTACACAATGGGGCACATTTACTTACCCGGTCCTGCACGATCCCCGATCCGGAATGTCCGCCAGAATGCACATCTGCCGCGATTCAAGAAGATCGTTTGCCCAATTTCCTGCTTCTGTCGCTTCCCCAATAAGGTCCGCCGGAGTTCACCATCTTCCTCCTGGTGTATGTATGTGCATTGGATGCGACACAAATTTAAATGTTAAATCCGGCGCCCCTCCCCTATTTGTGTTGTATGAAAGCCGACGTGATTGCGACACAATCCAATCGCGTGTGACACAATGCCCTTTTAAATACCTGTCCCAGCGGCGCAAATCCTGCAAATTTTTAAAAGCCGTTGAAAGTGCAATCTGCGGGACCCTTAGAAAATAAGCCCCAATGTGTCAGCAAAGCTAATTTGCATATCAGAAAAATGGCTGTAATTAAGGTACAGAGCCCCACTGGCAGCTCATTTTAGGTGATATAGGGAGGACTTGTAACTAGAGATGAGTGAGCACTAAAATGCTCGAGTGCTCGTTACTCGAGCCGAACATTTCCCGATGCTCGAGTGCTCGTTTCGAGTAACGAGCCCCATTGAAAGCAATGGGAGACCCGAGCATTTTTCAGTAAAATTACAAACTGAACGAGCACTGTTCTGTGCAGATGTTTTCACTGAAAGAACACAGTGAAAGAACACAGTGTAGAACAGATTGCAGATGTTCCGTACATCTGTGATCTGCTCCGGAGACACGCGTGCAGAACGGTGTTCTCCGCAATTGTATTTGAAGAACAATATGTGTACAGAACAACTTGCAGATGTTTCCAAACATCTGCAAGTTGTTCTTCACACATATTGTTCATGACTTCTTGTTCTTGTTACTGGGTCCGTTCCGTGATGCCCGCTCCGCTCCGTGATGCCCGCTCCTCCATGCCCGCTCCGAATCTCCATGCCCGCTCCAGCCCCGCTCCACTCCGTGATGCCTGCTCCAGCCCCACTCCGTTCTGTGATGCCCGCTCCGCTCCGTGATGCCCGCTCCAGGTCCGCTCCGTTCCGTGATGCCCGCTCTGCTCCGTGATGTCCGCTCCTCCATGCCCGCTCCGATTCTCCATGCCCGCACCAGCCACGCTCTGCTCCAGCCCCGCTCAACTGTGTGATGCCTGCTCCAGCCCCGCTCCACTCCGTGATGCCCATTCCAGCCCCGCTCCGTTCCGTGATGCCTGCTCCGCTCCGTGATGCCCGCTCCTCCATGCCCACTCCGATTCTCCATGCCCGCTCCAGCCCCGCTTCGCTTCAGCCCCGCTCAACTCCGTGATGCCTGCTCCAGCCCCGCTCCACTCCGTGATGCCCGCTCCAGCCCCGCTCCGTTTCGTGATGACCGCTCCAGCCCCGCTCCTTTCCGTGATGCCCGCTCCGTGATGCCCGCTCCAGCCCGCTCCGTTCCGTGATGCCCGCTCCGCTCCGTGATGCCCGCTCCACCATGCTCGCTCCGCTCCTGCATACCTGCTCGGTGATGCTTGCTCCAGCCCCCGCTCCACTTCAGCCTCCGCTCCTGCATGCCTGATCCAGCGTCGGCGCTCGTGTCTTCGGCTAAGTGAGCAGATGTTCGGAACATCTGCAATCTGTTCTTCACTGTGTTCTTCTCTTAAATGATCCGGTGTTCACTGTGTTCACTGTTTTAATTGTATTCTTCATTGTTCTTCACTGTCTTTTCTTAATTAAATGCTCGATCTCGAGCAGGGGAAATACTCGTCCGAGCAACGAGCCGTTCCGAGTACTCTAATACTCGAATGATCATCAAGCTCGGAGGAGTATACTCGCTCATCTCTACTTGTAACCCTTTATCAGCAGGCATTGTCCTCTTTAAGTCAAAGACATATTTTTTTCCAAGTTTATTAAGTATAAATTAATACTTCATCTGTCTATGAGTATGTCGGCACTTGTTGCCATTCACAGGCTGCAGCTAGAATTATATGATGTATATGTCTGTATAACCTACCATGGGGTTACATCTGTAACATTTGGGGGAAGCAGAGGGGGGGGGGGATATGCTTGATTATGTGATTTTGTATTTTCCTGGCTTGTATTGGAATATTCATGTTTTTTTTTAAAAAAAAAGGAAAAGATTAATAAAATTGATGGAAATTGATGGATAATATCATGGAAGACGGATCACTGACCTTGGCCCAGTTACTTGAAGTTACAGAATCTTCAGAATAAATAGAAATCTGCACTGATCTACATGTATCTAAGGACCTGCAACACATTGTACATTTGCAACAATAGGGCAATCTACTTTAAAGGGGTCGTCCACTTTCAGCAAATAATTAATATTGTTTGTGCAATAAAAAGTTCTCTAATTTTCCTATAGACTTTTTGTATCAATTCCTCATGGTTTTCTAGATCTCTACTTGCTGTCATTCTACAGGAAGCTTCATTGTTTACTTCCAATGAATAAAACATGGTAATGTGATGTCACACGGGTGCACGGTTCCTTCTATCCTGGGTCATGTGATGTCACACAGGTGCACAGTTCATAATATCCCTGGTCATGTGATATCACACAGGTGCATAGCTTGTTATATCCCTGGTCATGTGATGTCACACAGTTGCACAGCTTGTTATATCCCTGGTCATGTGATGTCACACAGGTGCATAGCTCGTTATATCACTGGTCATGTGATGTCACACAGGTGCATAGCTCGTTATATCACTGGTCATGTGATGTCACACAGGTGCACAGCTCGTTATATCCCTGGTCATGTGATGTCACACAGGTGCACAGCTCATTCTATCCCTGGTCATGTGATGTCACACAGGTGCACGCCAACATTTGAGGTGGTTGGCTACACCCATCCAAATCGTCAAGTTAGCCAAATGCACACCAAATGTGTATTATCAGCTTTAGATGGGTCTCCGAAAAATGTTGCTAATAGCTTCTATGATGCATGATCCTAAATAACCATGTACTGTGTGGGCAAACAGCATTCCAAATTATAAGTCGATGTGAAATTTTTGTGCGCATAGAGGGTAAACAATTTCCTCTGCTACACTGGACCCAGGCCCGGCGCCAGCACCCGGCTTACCCGGGCAAGTGCCAGGGCCCGAGGGTGCTGGAGGGGTCCACTCAGGCACAGAAAAACAAATAAATTTTGGAAAGGTCACAGCAGTCCAAGTCCTGGCTTTAACTTTAAAGGGAACCTGTCACCACATTATCACATATACAGCCAGTGACAGGTTCATATAGAGCTCTATTAACTGACTGACATTCTTCTTTTAGCTAAAAATTGTTTACATTACATCCACATAAATCACCTCTTATCTTATATTACCTGGCATCAGAGGGGGCGTGTCCTGCTCATCTGACCCCTCCCATCTAATCCTACCCATGCATTATGCCTCCTTACTGGCCACAGTTCATGTCATGTTTCCAGAGTGACATCATCTCAGGTCTTAACAATAGCAAACTTTACCCCATGCATGTATCTAACCACATGAAGTCACAGCAGCCTCCATGGACTTCTATTCCTCTGAATCCTCCATGGAGGCTGCTGTGATTTCAAGTGATCACATACATGGTGTACAGTTTGCTATTGTTAGAAGGCTAAAGGACCTGTCATGATGTCACTCTGGTCACATGACATGATTGTAACACAAGGCACTGTGTAAATAAATTGACACAATGGGGCACATTTACTTACCCGGTCCTGCGCGATCCCAGATCCGGAATGTCTGCTGGAATGCACATCTTCCGCGATTCAAAAAGATTGTGCGCCCGATTTCCTACTTGTGTCGCTTCCTCCATCAGGTCGGCCGGAGTTTACCATCTTCCTCCCGGTGCTTGTAAGTGCATTGGATGCAACACAAATTTAAATGTTAAATCCCGTGCTTAGTCCGAATCCGTCGGATCATCCGACGGCCCGCCTCCGATTTGTGTCGCATGAAAGCCAGCGAGATTGCGACACAATCCGATCGCGTGTGACACAATGCGATCCTGTCGCGGTAGCGCGATCCCCGAAAAGTCGGAAAACACAACGGAAATGCAGCCGCGGGACCCTTAGTAAAATAATACTTTGCATATGTACAATGAGCTTTATAGATCTGTAGTTGAATATTAGCAGACGGTCCCTAAGTACAAGGAGGCAGAGCAGTGATTTGAAGAGACACAGAGGTGTCAGTCACAACAATGGGGCGTGGTTCACTTCCAGCCTGAGAGAAAGAAGAGTCACAGCCAGCAGACGTGAGTCAGGAAAGCTAATTTGCATATCAGAAAAATGGCTGTAATTAAGGTACAGGGTCTCATTGGAAGCTAATTTTAGGTGATATAGGGAGGACTTGTAACCCTTTAGCAGGCATTGTTAGTTGGGCGCACAAAATCTGGTGACAAGTTGTCAGAACTCGCAAATTGTACTGATGAGATCAGGTTTCAGGCTTCTTGCTGGAAAACCACACCCAGAGCTGCCTATGATTGACAGCTGCATTTCTGATCCTGGGAAAGCTGGGTGTGTCTCTGTAATTGTTTTGCCTGCAGCTGCTGTTGAGTGATGGACGGCTGAGCCAGTCAGTGCTGGAGGTAGTGTCCATTACTGCCTTATATTCTGCCCAGCCCTTCATCTGGTGCTGGTTATTGCAGTCTATCTGTGTATCTAGTGCTCCTGTGTTTCTTGCTATTCTGTGTACAGACTTCTGTTTGCCTACTGACCATTCTATTTGCTATACGAATCTGTTCCTTTGCCGCCATTTTTGGTTTTGACCCAGTTTGTTTGACTGTATTCCGGTTACCTGTCCGCTCCACCATCCAGTAGCTGCCAGATGAAGTAAGTTTTTCCTGTCATCTTCTAGGGTCGCTCAGGGACTGTCAGTTAGGTTCCTAAGAGTGGGTTTGTCCTTATCAGGGCGGTTTATCTGCTTTAGGCAGGGCCTTAGCCCGCAGGGACATCGCTGGGTGAGTTCGCCACCACCTACCTAGTCTGACAGCTAGCGCCAAGCCTGGTTGTGGTCGCGCAGTTGCTGGGCAGGTTCTGACACAGGTCCTCTTTAAGTCAAAGACATTTTTTTTTTTCTAAGTTTATTAAGTATAAATTAAGAAAACGACAATCAAAGACTAAAGTCACAGTGTTCATTATACAAAGATATTTGGCAGAGGTCACAGCAGTTTTATATGTTATTTATGTAGAAAATAGAAAAGTAATTACCATGTGTACTCCAGTATAAGACGAGACCCCTAATTTCGACACAAAAAACTGGAAAAACCTATTGACTCGAGTATAAGCCAAAGGTGGGAAATGCATTGGTCACAGCCTCCAGCCAGTATAAAGCCTGCCAGCCCCCTGTAGTATATAGCCTGCCAGCCCTCTGTAGTATACAGCCTGCCAGCCCCTGTAGTATA
>WNYA01004517.1:0-18479 GCA_019512145.1 Engystomops pustulosus | reverse complement strand
CTTTAGTAAATACCTGTAAGAGGAGTCCAGAGCTAATTGGCAGCTGCTGCAGGCCATGCTTCAGTAACAGGAGTAGAGGTCCCGCCAGCAGCAAGCCATGTTTCAGCAACAGCAGGAAGAGTCTCGAGCCATATTCCTGCTGATGATGAAAAAGTTTTCTGGCATTATGACAACTACTGACGGGTCCCATACTGGTTTGCAAGGGTACCCGGTTGTCCAGCGTTCGACCAACAATCAACAACGTGGAAGCATATCTCACTGTGTTCCAGCGAGTAGCAGAGCGAGAGGAGTTACCAGCTGAGCAGTAAGTGGATGTCGTGGCACCATTCCTGACAGGCGAATCGCAGAAGGCTTACTACGACCTGAGTGAAATGGAGGCCTGTGAGTACCCCCAGCTAAAGGCGGAGATTCTAGCTCGTCTTGGGGTCACAAGTTTGTTCCAGTCGGGTCCTCTAGTGGGCATACTCAGAAAAACTATCCCCGCGCCCCCAAATGCATGACCGGATCCATCTTGTCCGTAAGTGGCTACAACCAGAGGACTGCACCCCAACACAGATGGTCGAGAGAGTTGTTCTTGACAAGTTCACTCACTCTCTGCCCTCTCGGCTCCAGCGATGGGTTGGACAGGCCGGTCTCACCGATGCACAGACACCCAACAAGTCTCGTGACAGAGGTCACAGCCATATCCAGTGCTGGCGATGCTGTGAAATGGTGCTCATATTGCTGCCAACTGACCCCTTGTCAGTAGAGCCAATGGACTGCAGCCAGACCTGGCGAATATCGTTGTTTGCAGGGCCGGTTTTGGCAGCCAAGTCGGTCCAATTGCAGAACCCCAAGTATGGTCACAATCAGTGGTCACACGGTGGAAGCCTTGCTAGACTCAGGTAGCCTGGTCACCCTGATGCGGGAACTTTGGTTGATCCTGGTCTATACAGTGGGCGTGAAGTGGGAGTGTTATGTATATATGGGGACACTAGCAAATATCACACTGCTGTCATCAACCTACATATACCTTGTGGTACTATCACCCATGAAGTGGGGGTGGTGGGGACCATGTTTCATGAGGCTATTATAGGCAAAGACTTACCGGTGTTCTGGGACCTCTGAAGACGAAGACCCAGGTGTTATTGCAGATAATGGTATATGTCCGGCCTTGGCCCCTGAACCCTTTGAGGCCAAAGTGCCCACACCAGCAGTAGGGGTGACCCCAGGGGAGGAATTCTCTCCCCTAGAGGTCCTAGTTGGTAAGGCTGAGGGTCAAACAGAGGTGGCCAACATGCCGGACTTTGAGATTTCCTGTGAAAATTTTGGGGCTGCACAGCTCCAGGAACCTACCTTGTTTAAAGCATGGGAGAATGTTAAAGTTATAAATGGGCTGTTCGAAATACCAGAATGCTAGTCTATTCTGCAAACGTCACTCCAGTGTTTTAATGGTACATTGTGTTTGCTAAATGTATAAGAAGGCTACTGGATGTTTATAAAACCCCTGAAAACCCTTGTTCAAGTATGAAAACAGCTGAAAACAGTTTGGCTGATTAGAGAAACTATAAAACTGACCTTCATTTGAACTTTTTTTCTATTAAACTTTCACAATGGCCAGACAAAAAAAGAACTTTCATGTGAAGCTCAACAGTCTATTCTTGTTCTTAGAAATAAAGGCCATTCCATGCGACAAATTGCCAAGAAATTGAAGATTTCCTACAACGGTGGGTACTACTCCCTTCAGAGGATGGCATAAACAGGCTCTAACCAGAGTAGAAAGAGAAGTGGGAGGCCCTGCTGCACAACTAAGCAATAAGAAAAGTACATTAGAGACTTTATTTGAGAAACCGACGCCTGCCAGCATTAAATAGTACCAGCCAAACACCAGTGCCAACCGTGTGAAGAGGATGACAGACTTCAGGGCAGAAATAAAAGGCTAAAAAGACTGGCTAATAAAAAAAAATAATGTGGGCAAAAGAACACATTGGACAGAAAGTTTGGTAAACAGAATGCTCTTGTGACCAGAGCCCTCAATCCTATAGCTCTATATAACTGCTTGTACTCTGTAATGTAATATTATATTTGTATATGTCCCCTATGATTTGTAAAGCACTGCAGAATTTGAGGGTGCTAAATAAAGATATTTATTATTATTAAAAAGTGTTCTGTACAGACAAATCTAAGATTGAAGTGTTTAGATCACTTGTTTGGAACACCTGAAAAGGTGCTAGAAGATGTCTGACGCCATCTGTCAAGCATGGTGGAGGTATTGTGATGGTCTGTGGTTGCTTTGGTGCTGGTAAAGGGAGAAATTTGTACAAGGTCAAAGGCATTTTTCATAAGGAAGGCTATCACTCCATTCTGCAACAACATTGGAGCCAGCCATGTCATCAGAATCCAACCACATGGAGCTGTGGTGGGAGCAACTAGACTGTATGGTACACAAAAAGTACCCATAACGCCAATCCAATGTGTGGGAGGGGCTTCTGGACACATGGGGTGAAATTATCTCCAGATGACCTCAGCAAATCAACAGCTAGAATGCCAAAGGTCTGTAGTGCTGTAATAGCAGCAAAGTGAGCATTCTCTGATGAAAGTAACGTTTGAAGGAGAAGATTATTATTTCAAATGGAAAAAAATGTCAAACCTTGTCTGGACTATATTTTTATATTTATTTTGCAACTCATTTGAAAAATAAAAGTGTGAATTTTCAAGGAAAACACAAAATTGTCTGGCTGACCCCAAGCTGTTGAGCGGTAGTGTGTGTTATACAAATTAAAGGAAATCTACCATTTGATTCCATGAATCAAACATACCTTGAGAATGCTATAGCTACACTTATGCAGAAACATATCTTGTTTAATCCCTTAGTGACCAAGCTCATTTGCACCTTGATGACCAAGGCCTATTTTTAAAAATAAGTATATGTCACTTTAACTGGTTATAACTTTAGAATGCTTTAACTTACCCAATTGTTTTTGAGTTTGTTTTAACGTGACATTTTGTACTTCAAGTTAGTGGGAAATTTTGGTTCATATATTTAGAATTTATTTATGAAAAAAGTTGAATTTGGTAAACATTTAGAAAAATTAGCTATTTTCAAAATGCATAATGTTCTGTTTTTCAAACTGATAGTCTTGCTACCCAAATTAGTTGCTAACTAACATTTACCATATCTCAGCTTTGTTGTAGCATCATTTTATAAGTGCCCTTTTCATTTATTACAACAGAACAAATTAGAATCAATTCGTTTAGGGACCATTTCATTTCTATAGCGGTTTTGGAAGTTCTGTTAATAGAAACCCACCACATATGATCCCGTTCTATTAACTTAACCCCTCAAACTATTCAAAACCGCAGGTAGGAAGCTTGTTAACCCTTTATGCATTTTACAGAAATTCAAACAAAATTAAGGTTTGGTTTGGAATTCACTAATATTTATCATTAATACATTTGTTTAGCTGCAAAATTTACCCACATAAACTAAATAAAAGTAGAAAATGCATCTAGGAATATATTGGGCAGTTTTTCTGTGTAAGAGTACACCCCATATGTGTATGTAACCCACTTTCTGGGCACATGGTGGGTGCGGAACAGTTGAGCTTTTGTAGGGCAGGATAGTTTTCAGGTGCCATGACGTGTTTGTAGAGCTCCTGGGGCTGCGTTCACACGTGGCATTTTTGTTGCGTTTTGAAACACAATCCGAAGGCTCCATCTGCGATCGTATGTTGAGGTAAGATTGATTTTCCTTCACGTTCAGTTAACTTGTTGGAAACACGTTATAAAATATGGGATCACGAGTGGAGCCTTTGGATTGCAATTTCAAACGCAACAGGTACCAGAAACCTTTATCCCAGATAATTTGTATAATGGCTTTTTCCATTTTACTTTCTGTTTATCGCTCCCCACAATCAATAACTTTTTTTATTTTTTCAGTGTACAGAGCTGTATGAGGGCGTGTTTTCTTTGTAACAACTTGTACTTCTCTAATATATTCTTTGGTTTGGTATGATGACAGGGATACCAAATTTATATAGGTTTAATTAGGTGTTAATAGATTTTACCAAAAATTAAAACCTTTTGTACCCCCCAAAAAATTATTACTTTTACCATATTTTGAATCCAATAACTTTTTCAAACTTAGGAGTATGGAGTTGGCTAAGGTGTCATTTTTTCCAGGATGAGCTGACGTTTTTATTGCTACCATTTTCCGGACTGTACAACCTTTAGATCACTTTTTATAAAAATTTTTATATGTTGCGAAAGAGCAAAAAGTGGTGTTTGAGCGCATTTTTCCATTTTTCCGGTTTTATATCTTTATAGATTGGACATTTTGGGATGCAGTGATAACTTTTTTCAACTTTTTAAAAAAAAATTATTATTATTATTGTTTTATATGTGTTAGAGGGCTCTTGGGGCATTTTTATGAACCTTATTTTTCATTTTTATGAAATTTTTATTTTTTTGTGTTTTTTTTTAACTTTTTTTTATTCTCACCTGTGATCACTAGTTCATACTTATACACTGCAATAACCATGTATTGCAGTGCATTAGAAGTGTCAGCCTATGCAGATGCATAGGCTGACAAGCAAGGGGCTGGACCGAGCAGGTGTGTGCAGCATGCAGACCCAGGGACCTTCATTAGATCCCCGGCTGCCTGGATATGAAGACGGCACACACTATGGCATCGCAGGATGCCAGGAGGGTATGTAGATACTGTGGTCAATACATTGACCGGGGGATCCAACAGGATCTGGACTGTTAGAGCAGGGTCCCGGCTGTCTTGGCACTGCTCTTTCCTGCACGGGGGGCCGGAGAAACCCGTCGGCCTAGCCTAAGGCCCCTTAGTGACCGACGGTAAAACTGTATAGGAGGTCACTAAGGGGTTTATCCTTATGTCTACTTTATAATAGCATGTTTTTTATGAGTTTTCTAATTTTTCTAGGATGTTATGAGGTTGAGAACGTTATCTGTAATTTTTCACACTTTCATGAAACTCGCAAGATTTTTCTTTTTAAGGGACCAGTTTGGCTTTCAAGTGACTTTGAGAGTCCTAAGTGAAAGAAAAATCCCCATTGATTACCCCATTATAGAAACTACACCCCCTGACACAGACGTAAAAACACAATGGAGGTGCAATTTAGAATTATACATTTTTGTGGAAAATGCCAAATTCTCATTATGACAATACCCATGTGTGTTGGGAAACTGCTATATGTGCACCCAGCAGGGCATAAAAGAGAATGGAGCACAATTCAGAGCAGATTTGCATTGTCACCTTGTACAGGCTATAAATGTTTTATTTTTTAGGGAATGTGAACAATGGGGGAGAAAAAGAAAACCATCACTTCTTGTTTAGCATTTTCTTTCAACCGTTCAACATACCATACAAATAATAAGTTAATAATAAAATCTTTATTCTGTGGGTCACTACAATTCTGATGATATCTCATTTAAATACTTTTCAATAAAAAACAATATTGAAGAAGGTCTCATTTGTTTTAGTATTGCCATCTTTTCAGAGGAGTAACTTCTGTATACTTTGCTGGCAGAACTGGAGAGAAATTTGCCTAATGAATAATCTGTTAACATTTGTGTTTACAAAACGCATATGTTAACACATTGTTAACATATATTAACATTGTGTTAACACATTTGCTTGTTAACACAAGCATTAACACAAGTGTTAACATTTGGGTTTTGTAAATGTTAATAATGCATATCTTTCTTCAGCTGTTGCAGTGTGTTTTTATACGCATGCATTAGGCACGACATGTGACTGACTGCACCTTCACTGTTATAATTTTGGTGCATGTAACTTGATTTATTATGAAACAGTTTTGAACTTTCTTTTTACATTTTTTTATACTAGGACTTGAACAAGTGATGCTTTGATTGCTTGTTCAAGCCAAGTTGTTGTATTTTTAAACATAATTCAATCGGATATTTTTCCCCACTGAAACATGTGTGATTGGTAACAAGCACCAAGTTTTTTGCATTGTTTACATGGTGTCCTTTTATTTATCACATGCGTTTCAATTGAAACCCATATGCAATCCAAACAAGCCCCTCCCAACCCTGATTGAATTTCGTCTCAAAACACAGTTCAAACCGAATGTACATGGACTGTTATAATATCACTACAGTCTCAGTCACCTGTCCATTCAAAAAATGCAAACCCTGTAAATGTAGGACAGATTTCCTATTTCACATGGCATCTGAAAGAATAAAAATAATAAATAAGGAAAGTGCATTTTTCTTTTTTGCAGCATTTATTGTCCAAAAATTCCAAATGCAGCCAAAAAAAAATCTATAACTAGCTCTTGACTTGCTCAGAATAACTAATGATTCTTAATTGGTGCAATTATAATACCAAGTATAACATGCAAATACTTAATCAGTTTGTAAAATGCTGCTTCTGAATACAAATTATTTTAACACATTGTACAAAAATTATTCTAGATCTTCTGCTATTTTCTGCTATTATACTCTTCTGTTCATAAAAGAATTTTTGTATACTTAACTGAACAAGTGAGAAGAGTTTGGTGCTTTTTTAAGAACAATCATTATCACTCAAAAATATGCATATAACGTTAATATGATTTCAACAAATTCTCAGTTTGACTGTGAGTGCTGTTGAAAATGGGCATCTGCATGCAGCTTTATAAAATATGATGTTGATATAAAACGTAAAATTTTCAAATAGATAAATATAGTGTTCTATGTTATGTTAAAATCAGTTTAGGCACATAAAATGCTTTTTTCTTTCAGAAGCAAGATTTATGCTACTGTATAGGTGTGCTGACATCAAGAGGACTAAGTACCAGTCATTGGGGGTTTTATCGCCACATTGCCTGTTTTTTATACTAATTTCTGTGTTACTTGAGACTGTTCTATATCAATAGAGACAAAAGTCTCAAAAAGTAGTACAAGAAACCAGCAAACTTGATGATAAATCACCCACCATATGGTATCAAATAGCGGAGGTCAGGGTATGAGGACAAGATATCTACAGAAAAAAAACAGAGACAGAGTCAGACAGAGATTGGCCGGGACAATTTTAAAATGGATGAACAGGGCCTTTAACCCTTTCACAACTTCCATACAGCAATATATATCTTAATTACACCTACCCTGTGCAGATGGCATGTGTATACACATCATAACAGTACCATATTTCAAACAGCTGCATATTCTAAACCCTGGAGTAGAGGGGAGACATTAGTCACCAAAATCAGAATGGGGCACATTTACTTTCCCAGCCGCTGGAGTTCACCGCTAGAATTCACAAAGATCGTGCACCCGATATCCTGCATGTGTCACTTCCCTGCTCAGGTCCGACAGAGTTTACCATCTTTTTCATGGTGCATGTAAGTGCTTGGGACACAATTTGAAAGTTAAATCCCGCACTTAGTCTGAATTAGTCCAGGCGTCCGAGGGCACGCCCCCAATTTGTGTTGCATGTAAGCCAGGGCAGCTGCGCCAAAAATCGATGGCGTGAGCCAAAATCCTATGGCAGACACTCGCTAAATACATGTGCAAGCTGTGTAATCCCCAAAAAAGGCGCACAGTCTGACGAAAATTAGCAATGTTTCTGTACAGGAAAGAACAGCAGACAACAGTTTTGCTCTAAAAGAATTCTGATAAATCCATCCTAATATTCTGTGTATGTACTAAGAGTTTTACAAATGTCAGCTGATTTACAAAAAAAATATTCTAGCCTACTTATTCCAGATTCAGCAAGCATATACAGATGCGGTAGACAGATTTATAAAGTGCAACTTTTCAAAAAATTTAAAAATCCCTACGCGTTTCAAGTTATATCCAAGCCTTACTCATGGTATAATAGCATAATTTAAAAATATGCATCCTAGTATAGTTCCAAATGAGATGTGTTTCCAATCTTGCCTGGTCAGGTGTTTTCTTTTAAATGTGTGTTTTGTTACATGTTGCCATTATACCATGAGTATGGCTTGAATATAAGCCACAATGAGTAGGTTTTTGTCTTGTAAACCTACCATGCATGACCACATGTATTTTTAAAATGAAATATAATAAAGAAGAAGATTTTTTTAGTACGGAGGTGCCACAGCTTTTCTTCTTGTTATATGGACTTACCTATGGAAACACCAGAAAAAGAACACAATTAAGGAAACATTTCAAAATCTGCCAAGGACATCTCTGAACCCATCTGTTAAGAAATAAAAAAATATGTCTGTGTTGCTGCAATTCCTATCAATGTTTCTTAATTATTGAATAGTCATTTGACTTACAATTACTACATCTAAAAAAAATATAAGATACTAGTGTTTTGCAACTATGTTATTGCTTTTAACCCAATTGTTAATTTGCAGCAAGGATCTACAGTATGTGATTATCCAAATACTCATAGGCTACAAGAGTACTAGAGTGCTATGATCATAGTGGATAGATTTATAAAATTCTTGATTTTAAGTTAACTTGGTCTGCACTGCACTGGTCTGAGTATTACAGACCCAGTTCAAGCTATTTTTGGCTGCAGATTAATAAACAACAGTTGACATTTCTACTGAAGAATTCTGGTCAGAGATTTGACAGTCTGCCACGCTCGTGTGTCAGCTTGCCTGAATGTTACTGAATATGTAACTCCATTTCATACCTGGGAGCACTTTATCAAGTGAAGAGTCCAACTTCTTGAAAAAAAAGAGTGATGTCAATGTGCATTTCTCAAAGAAAAAAGGAAATGTAAGCATGTAGTTGCTCACTGCTATCATCAAGTCATTGTATATACTACGTGAAAAATTGAATATCCTTATAGTTACATTTATTTATATACATAAACCTTTTATACATAGAATGGCAAATGAAATCTACCATTTGCTTTTATGCATTATGAACCACACATAACTTAAAGTGAACCTGTCACCAGGAGACCCATTTTTAACCCCCCCCTTCCCATCCCCACGTAGCATAGTACATACACTGCCAATTCCATGTAAGCTGTGATTAGGGTATTTGTCCCCTGGGAATGGCTATAGAGGAGCGGCACCTCTGTGTGTTCTTTTTCAAATAAATGAAAACACCCATCACCTGGCTTAGTGACACCCCCTGCTGCTCTTTAGCCACTCCCAGGGAACAAAAACTCTTTGGAAGTGTATGTACTATGGTCTGTGGGAACTGGGGGGGGGGGTGCTAAAAATGGGTCTCCTGGTGACAGGTTCCCTTTAAGAATGCTGTAACTACACTGATGCAGAAATATATCTTGTTTAATCCCTGAAACTGAGTGGTTTTGCTGAAAAAAACAATTATAAAATTATGAAAACAAGGCTCTTTCGCTCCTGTAGTTGCTCCAGCGCTCGCCTCACCTTAATTATTTCAGCCTTGTCCCGCCCATCATAAGCCTAGAATACATACATCGCTGTGTTGTCGTGGACAGGCAGAAGTAATAAATCCCTGCACCATCCCCCAGCTCCTGTAGTATAGCTAATTTATAAATTAGCATAAATTAGAGAACTCCCTGTTTTCGTTTAGTGCAGAGGTAGGCAAAACTTTTTATACTTTAAGGTTGTACTTTAACTATTGGAGCTATTTAATCACATTCTCTGATCTAAAAAATGATATGTCATATAGCAGGGACATAGCCAGGGTTGAACCAAGCCTGTCTGCTGCCTGAGGCGAGCCATAGAAAGACCCCCCCCCCCCCCACCATATATGTAATATATCAGATGCAGTGTAGAAAAAAGATACAGCATGCCGCCATGTAGTATAAAATAGATACAGCGTGGCGCCATGTTGTATAAAATGCATACAGTGTGCCGCCATGTAGTATAAAATGCATATAGTCTGCCGCCATGTAGTATAAAATGCATACAGAGTACCACCATGTAGTAGAAAACTAAAATTTGCAGTTATTTCAGGGCTTCTACGCCACTGACATGGTGCAGAAACCCTGATAAATATCACCAATACTGCATAAACATACAGCATATATACACACACATCCAGTATATACAACATCTACACACATACTGAGTATACATACAGCAAATACACTTATACAAACAGTATACACACACACTGTACATACATACAGCAAATATAAACACAGACCATATTCAGAATATACAGTACATATATACAGACAAATATACATACATATATACAGTATGTACACATCTATACATACATACACATAAATACATACATATACATACATACTCACTTATACATATATACATACATACTTATATATACATAAAGGTACCTTTATTTTTTTTACGGTCCTGGCTTTATCTCCATCAGGGGGATGTGGACCGGAGTTGGGGGGACCAGACCTGGGAGGGGTGGAGGGACTGAAGCCGGGTGGGGTGGGGGGGAGACTGGGGCGGGGGGGGGGGGGAGCCGCCGCCGGGAGTGGAGGCAAGCGGGGAACCCGGAGTGGACAGGTGGGGCTGCGGATTGTTATAGGGCTGTGCAGGGCGGGAGGGTTATGCCATGTACAAGTACATGTGCCGGGCGGAAGACTTGCCGTCCGGCAGGACGTAACGAAGATAAAGGTACCTTTATTTTTTTACGGTCCTGGCTTTATCTCCATCGGGGGGATGTGGACCGGAGTTGGGGGGACCAGACCTGGGAGGGGTGAAGGGACCGAAGCCAGGTGGGGGAGGGGGGGGGGATGGAGCCGGGGATGGGGGGAGCCGCAGCCAGGAGTGGAGGCAAGCGGGGAACCCGGAGTGGAAGTGCCGCCCGGCAGGACGTAACGAAGCGGTGTCAGCAGGCATGTACAAGTACACATTGGAGCAGTGTTGGCCGGCAGGAATGTACTTGCGGGCAGAGGATGTTCCGGCGGGATGTTATGGGGAAGTGTGGACCGGCAGGCAGATACATGTGCTGGAGGGTGGGCAGGGAATGTGCCGGTAGGCTGGAGCATGTGGTGGGTGAGAGCCCGACGCCGCTCCCTCGTCCAGCAGGAGGCACGCTGCCTGAGGCAAGAGTCTCAACTCGCTTCATGGCAGGTGCGCCCCTGGGCATAGCTAAACGTTCATGGACCCATTGGCCAGAATTCAGCTTGCCTATTCTTATCCCTCATATGCTATGATAAATCATGTCCACTAAGATTACCATACACATATCAAAAAAAATGATCGCACCTCGAAAAATGCTGGCAATGTTAATAATCAATAACAAACCCACCCTACACGTAAACATTTCCATTTTTTAGTAGGTAGAAAAGCACAGCATACTACACTATGTACAGGTTGTTACCAATATTCTACTGCTGATTCACACAGCACTTAAGTTAATGGAAAGAAACTATAAAAATAGACAAATATCCCTTGTCAACACCTTTAAAACAAATAAATGTGACAAAAGTGTGATTAGAACCCAATTCAATCTACAACCCTGACTAGAGAACTGCAAATGGTTCCACTTCATGGCGGCCCAGTGCAGTGGAACTATTCTTTAGAAGGCTGCATTTTAAAATTACATTGGGGCTTATTTACTAATGGTCGCGGATCACACTTTTGTCGGACTGTTTGTCTGTTACGGGGATTACACGGCGTATAGGTGTATATGCCGCTACACGCCATTGGTTTTTGTCGCAGCTGCACTGGCTTCCATGAGCGGGGAAGCGACTCATGCAGGATATCGGAAAACACGGTCTTAGTGAATTGCGGCAAAGTGCATTATCGTTAGACAAAGTACTTTCGGGGAACTTCGTCGGACGGGTAAGTAAATGTGTCCCACAGTGTGGCTGCCTGAAGCTTTTTCTAGGCAATAATAGCAAGGCTGTATCAAGCAGAATGCTTGCCTTTGTGTAAATGATAGTATTTAAATCTACAGCTGATTACTTGTACATGGGGAAATGTTTGACTCCATTTTATCACATTTATACATTTTTTTTGTAGATCTGAAGAGCCATATGAAAATCAATCTCAAAGCAATGCAATTACAGCCAACGTGATGGGGAGTTCTTATATAAAGAAGATAGCGCAATGTAAGCCTAAATACTTTTTAACATCACAGCAGTCTCTTCCCAGTTCTGAACAGTGTTCACACAGCAATATTCTAGATTAGCTGGCAACTTTCCCTATGTCTGGAAGCATAGTGATTGCTCTACATTTCTATGTACACCTAAGGACAATATTTTAGAGCCACTGACAACCAAAGAGAAATCCTACTAATTTATATGTGCTACTCTTTCCTTTCTTTCTTACAGCTAATATTCTCTCTAAATTGGTATTTTATCTTTGCCAACTGCCAGAAGAAAATAATTAATTACTTGAGCTGGACAATTTATCACTTTATCAGTTACATTTATGGCCATCATGAACTTGAGATAACAGAAATGTGAATTATTAGGCATGAAACTTCAAGTTTCCTGTTATAATGATTTCTTTTCATATTCATATTTTGCACATGTGTTAAGTGCATGGAAGATTTATTAAAACTGGGGGAAGACTATTTAACTAATGTAGCAATCATAAAAATAATAATAATAAAAATAATAATAATAACAAATAAAGCTTATAAGGGCTCATTCACATTGGCTTTGTTTTTCATGTCCATGGTTCAGTGATTTCCACGGATGCCTCACAAAGCCTTTGATTTCTATGGGTGTTTTCACATTAGCTTGTGTTTTCCATTTTTTTTTTCCCAAAAAATTATGAAACATGTCTTATTTTTTTCACAGATGCTGATCACAGAAGGCAATAGAAGTCTATGGGTCCGCAAAAAGAAACAGATGAAACATCAGTTTTTTTCACTGATGAGGCTTAAAATGGTGTGATGCCATCAAAGCAATGTTAAAAGTTCTGTTTTATTTGTGAAAACGTAGACAAAACTGATCTGTTGTCAACGCACATGCAACACCACCGCCAATGTGAAACAGCCCTTATAATGGAGTTTTATTATGTGAAGATAAGGAGGCATACTTTGCCATGAGAGAAACAATCTGCTGGTCATCCCTGCTGGCAGGGGCGTAACTTGGGGGGTGCAGAGGTTGCAATCGCACCCGGGCCCAAGTGGTTTAGGGGGCCCTTATGGTGTCACTTTCCCATATGAGAAGACTATTTCTATAAACCATACATTATAGTCGGGGCCGGGCACAGACTTTGCATTGGGGCCCATCAGCTTCTAGTTACGCCACTGCCTGCTGGGAAGTTTGGATTGTACCACAAAACAAGGTGCTTAGATAGTTGGAATGGAGCATTTTCCAGATTATTTTCCACAGAGCTATAGTGTCTCTGAGGAGAAGTGAGTGTTTAGCTACTTGTGGGAGTTTCGCATAAAGGGTATGCAAAAGGGTTGCAGGAGGGTCTGCTCTAGTTTAAAGTTTGAATAATAATCAGTTTTGTGGATCCAGTCAATTATGTGGCGGGTGAAACATTCTAGGGTATACCGTCTGGGAAATTGAGGCCCCTCTTATTTTTGGGTGTCATCAGTCATTGCAGAGCTATCCTTCCCTGAAAAATTCCCAGACCCTTCCTGTGTCCCCTGCCAGATCTTTGTGCTCTATGCCTGAGAGAAAGCTTTGTTTCATGCCCTTTGTGACTAGCCTGATTTCCCGTTGTGACCTCGATCCGTTCCTGACTCCGATCCATTGCTGCATGTCTTGACCTACTGCTACATCCCGACTCTGATCCTGACCTTCTGCCTGTCCCCAACCACGAGTTTGCCTTACGATTCTGTACCTCGCCTTGGCTGCCACCACGGACAAAGTAACGCCTGTGGTACCAGGCCGCAGCAAGTCCAACCCGCTTTGTGGTGGGCTCTGGTGAAAATTGGGTGCCACTTAGACTCCGGTCCCAGCTGTCGGCTTAAGTCTGGTGGTCCAGAGGATCCACTACCACTGATCCTGACAGTCATCTTCCAGCACAGATATGATATGTGAGACTTTAACTTGATATGATTTTATTAAATACATTTTTTTTCTTTATAGAATTGGTGGACTAAAGATGAACCCAAAATGTGTAAAGAAGTCAATAAAAGGTGGTGCAGGAAGTGTCATGGTTTGGGGAATTTCTCTGCAGCAGACATTAGTCCTCTCTTAGAGACAGGGCCGGCGCTATGGGTAGGCAAAGTGGGCAATTGCTCAGGGCCCACAGAAAGGGGAGAATCTCTTCTTTCAAATGAATCTCGGTGCCAGGGATCCAAAGATATTCAGGTTTAAAGTAAGAATATCAGGTGCCATTTTTATATATAAAAATCACCCCTGACGGCAGTTTAACAGTTAATATCTCAGTTTCCCTGACAATTAGAAACACATATTTAGATTCATATAAAAGAGGAGACTCATCTTTTATAGGAAAAAACAAGTGAGGTTTTATGTGTCACAGAGCCAGAGATACAGCTCTTTGAAATGTACCCCCCCCTCCAGATTCTTTGCCATCAGGCTACAGGGAGAATTTGCTGCACACAGGAGCTGCTGCACAGGAGCTGCTTCACAGGTAATGAAAATATTCACTTTATATGTTACCACATTTTAAAAAGGGATAATATCAACTAATATTCATGTTTTAAACCGTGTCCATCAAGAACTATCTAAAAACACTCTCTCCTATTGTCTTTTATTTTGTGATAGTTTTTTTTTTTGGGCGAAAATTGACTGATACAATGAACATTCTTCACCTAATGTCGCTATTATATATTAACACCACTCAGAACATGTCCATAAAGCCATATGTAACACCAAAACACACACATGTTCTGGAATAAAGTTTTTATTTCCCACCATCCTCCATTATTTACACCTATGTTATGACATTCTCACTCAAATTCTTATGAAGCGCAGAAGATTCTGTTATTGTGCGGCTAATAGAATGGTGACATCTAAACGTGACTTTTATTATCTCATTAGCTTGGTTTATGGATGTATAGTTATTTATTTGGGTTACCATTGAGTAAGGAGCAAACATTGATAGATCTATGTTTTGTGTCCCCTGTGGATTTAACTTTCCCTTTGCTGCATATTTTGGTGAATATACACATGTGGGGTCTGTATGGTCTCCTCACATCTTACTGTTTTAGGAAAGTATATTTCTTTATATAAGTGTCTGGATTTGTACATATTTAAGAGGAAATTTTGAATGTTAATTGCCAAATGCATCGCCTGGTTGTCTGCTTTCAAAATTCTATAGGTTTTATGGCGTCTACTTTTTATTCTGTTTTATTGCTATATTTTGCAGGTTGTGACTGTCTTAAAATTTGTAGCTGAAAAGCAGATACCTAGTTATTACAGTATTAGTGATATTATGTGGATTTATTTATGTGAACATATCAATATGGGACATTTGTGAACTCTACATCTGTCCATCTATCACATTTAGGAGATATGAAGGTAAATATTTTCTGTTTGGAGAACATTTTTTGCCATCAAAGTCAAATTTTAAATATTTTTTATAAAATGTTTCAGTTTGAATCAAAACTGCATGAAAACGCCTATGTCTACACACTCTATAATGCAAGTTTGAAAATGGGGCAAGTGTCTGTTTTCACAAAATATGTGGTTTGTTGGGTTTACTGTAATTATTTTTGCTGTAATTTCAATTATTTTTTTAAAGTCAAAATTGTAAGAATTGCTCCGGCCAATACCTAAACAAAATATCCAGAAATGTCTGACAGTGAAAGTGTTAATACGGGTGAAGACGCTTATCATCTATCTCCTATCTATATATCATCTATCAATCTAGTTATCCGTCTCCTATAATCTGACCATTTATATATCTCACTTTTTTATCTATTAATCAATCTTCTATTTCTCTTCTACTATATTTATCTCTCATATCCATCTCCTGTATACATCATCTACTTTATAGTTCTGCATCTAGAAATCTCTATTACCTTTCATATTTATCTTCTGCCAAAAGATATAGTGGGTAGCACAACCAACAATACAGTAGAGCAGGTGCATGAATATATACGAATAATCTAGCTGAGAGACAAGATGCACAACAAGTTGCTCATGGATAATGCAATTCAAATATTTATTAGTATCCAAACAAGATCAACATAAGACATACATTTAAAATCATTTAAAACATGCAATATACATGAAATGACAACCGGAGACCCCGGTATGGGTCTTCACAGTGAACACCCCCTGCTACGAGTACTCAGTGGTCCTCAATAGTCCCTACCACTCACTATACAATATTATTCTTGGTCAATGCATATGCCAACAAAAAGTCTCTGCCATACAAGGTTAATGCAAAAAACATCACACCTGAATTATTGAAACGGGAAACCAGGTGGATTTATAAGTTACGCTGTCTTACGCCCGGAGGGTTAAATGAGGAGTTTCTTTTTTCAGGGTTCTACAAACAAAGATAGCTTGAATCACTAACTAAACTAAGGTAAGAGCACTATTATCAGTTGTCACTATGTTGTTCTCCATCACTGTTATAGCCTGTGTCACACACATATATCTTCTGTCATTCCTGTCTGGCCCATCAAGGTAAGAACACCACTATTTGTTACAACTATGTTGTTCTGTATCACGGTGTCACATCACGGTTCTACATCACTGTTACAGTTTGTGGAACACAATCATACATGTTTTTCACTATCTGTCCCTCCCATTTGTCCTGTACTCACACTACACAGTCACCTACCTTTCCCTTCCTCTGGGGTACATTATACACATTAATCACACTCTTTGGACCTCGATATTGGTACATATTTTGTTTTTTATTAAAATTTTTTTGGGTCCCCTTTAATTTGGGCCCTTATGGCCCCCTATCTCACTGCACCAGTTCCTTTGGTTGTTTTGGTTGTTTTTGAATATTTTGCTTAACTTCTTTATTCTCCAAGCAGAAACCCTAAAAAGAGCTGCCTCTATGTCGATGCATTATCTGAGACATATACGCGATTGGAAAGACCCTCCAAACACCTGATGCCGGGCAACCCTGAACAAAAATCTCATCATTGAATATTTGCAGTAGTACACACCTTGCGGGAACCCCAATCCCCTGGAGAATAGCCACACCTGAATAGCTGATGGAACGATCTCCAATTCCACCGGAAATTTGATATGTACCTCAACAACCTTGAATAGAACCGTTGCAGTAGAGTGTCAAGTATTACAACGCCCTTGGTGGCCTAATTCTTCCAAACTAATTGGGTTCATTGTAGAACCCCAATCGGGGTGTCCTGTCCCTAATCACCCCTTGGACCCATGGCCCATTCTTGCGGGTCCTGTTATGGCTTGGCCAATACTCAGACTACCCGGGAAATTTTGAGTCTGTCATATACAATGGGAACTTATTTATATTATTGTTTGTACCTTGAAGCCCTTGTTATTATTCAGCATATACCAGAATTCTCACATGCTATATTCACTATCCATGAAATAAGGGACTTCTTCTTTTTTCCTTTTCTCACAACTACCAAACAAGATGTCATGTTTTATTGTTATGTCTTCAGTTATTGGTTGTTTGTACATGTTATTGTCTGTCTTGTACTCAGTGCTCACCCCCACCCATCGGCTTAATAATAATTCTCACACACTGCAACTTTATATAGCCTTTAGTACCTAGGCACCAGGTTTATTTAAACTGTATGATATTGTTGCTATGTGCTGCATCCTTACTGGGCGCAAGCGCATAAGTCGTCAGAATTATTTTACTCTTTTTCTTTACCAGTGGACTCATTGCCTGTTATATTTACACTGGGCGCATGCGCATAAGGTGACATTTTCTGTTCCTATGTATTCCTTTTGGCTTTGGATTCTGGCGCACGCGCTTAACATTCTGGCGCAAGCGCATAAATATTCTGGCGCACGCGCGCATAAACATTCTGGCGCACGTGCGTGCGCATAAAACTTCTAACTATTGATGCCGGTAACCAGGATAACATTGGCATTCAGGCGCATCATTGTACCTTCCTACTTCCGGTCCCGGAACCATCAGTTTCCGGTCATGCGCATTGCAGCTTGTAACACGCCGTAATTATGGGATAGGGGGTGAGTACTGGTATTTAAGGCAGGTTTGATTGTGCTGCTGTACACCCCTGAGGAAGTCGCCCAGAGCGACGAAACGCGTGGGGAGCCGCACACCCCTGCTTCTTTCTCCCTCCACCTGTATGCCTGCCTGCCAGCATTTGGTAACTAGCATCTGCACTTTTGCAAACTCCTGCTGCCACTTTTGACAATTTGTACACTTTAACACTTAGCACTTGCACTTTATAACAAATATAGGTGTTTATCAGTACTCTTGGGGTTTTTGCATTAACCTTGTATGGCAGAGACTTTTTGTTGGCATATGCATTGACCAAGAATAATATTGTATAGTGAGTGGTAGGGACTATTGAGGACCACTGAGTACTCGTAGCAGGGGGTGTTCACTGTGAAGACCCATACCGGGGTCTCCGGTTGTCATTTCATGTATATTGCATGTTTTAAATGATTTTAAATGCATGTCTTATGTTGATCTTGTTTGGATACTAATAAATATTTGAATTGCATTATCCATGAGCAACTTGTGGTGCATCTTGTCTCTCAGCTAGATTATCTGTATATA
>WNYA01004516.1:0-13388 GCA_019512145.1 Engystomops pustulosus | reverse complement strand
ATATGTCACCTAGGAGCTATGCTGCACACTCCTAGTGACACATTAGAACCATTACAGATACAATTGTTTCAAAATACTGAAAAATGTAAACAAAAGGATACATGTAATAACAGCCCAGAGATTCCTACAGGATAATAGCTGTAATTAGGAGATCATAATGCCCACAAAAATATTGCATTGATACTTGTCCTGATACATACAACGTCACAAATGATTGCATATATGCGCATCAAAATATCTGCACCTTGAGGCGTCACAATCTAAATTTCCTATCCCTGTGGGGAGAGAGACGGAGTAACGGAGAAACCCGCAATAAACATAGAGCAAAACCCTATGTGTGCCTACTATACTCGTAGGGGGTAGCATCACCAATACCACCAGCACACTGGATAGAGTAACACTACAGGGACACAGTTACTAAGAGCTGCACCACACCCATTCGTTCTAGCGTTCCCACATATTTCAATTTGACCGCCTATTTTACAGAGTTTTCGGCCCACACGCCCGATCGAATTTGGCCTGCCGACTTTCATAGCCCCGACACAAATCGGGGGCAGAGGCTGACGGACACCCAACTGATTCGGCGGGGGGGGGGTGATGCAGCACGGACGATGTTTAAAATTCAAATGGGTACACAAGACAATGCACTACATGACCAGCGAAGAGAAGCAGTGAAACTCCTGGGCGACCTGCAGCGGCGAAAGCCACGCCGACACATGCAGGATATAAGGCTGCAGGATCTTAGTGGACTCCCCCGCACCGGCATTATACACGGACAATGACACTTACAGACCCACCAGGAAGAAGAAGTGAACTCGGCGGGACCTGAGCGGGAAGATGCACATTGCAGGAATATCGGGTGCAGGATCTTGAGTGACTCCCCGCCACAGCGCCATATACACGCGACAAGCACCATACATGCACCAGGAAGAAGAAGGAAGAACTCTGGCGCGACCTGAAGCGAGGAAGCCGCCACATGCAGGATATCGGTGCAGCGATCTTAGGACTCCCCGCACAGCGCATTATACACAGGGACAATGCACTTACATGCACCGAAAGAGAAGGTGAACTCTGGGGACCTGAGACGGGGAGAGTGACACATGCAGGATATCAGGACCGCCAGCGATCTTAGTGACTCCCCGCACCCAAGCGCATTATGCACAGAAATGCACTTACATGCACCAGACGAAGAAGAAGTGAACTACCGCGGGTACCATGAAGCGGGGAGTAGCACACATTGCACGGATATCGGGTGCAGCGACTTAGGATGACTCCCCGCACAGCGCATTATACACAGACAATGCATCTTGACATCACCAGGAAGAAGAAGGTGAACTCCGCAGCGGACACTGAGCGAGCGGAAGCGAACACATGCAGGATACGAGGTGCCAGGATCTGAGTGACTACCCCGCCACAGCACGCATTTATACACGGACAATGCATTCCATGCACAGGAAGAAGAGCGTGTAACTCTGGGGACCTGAGCGGGGAGGTGAAACAGCAGGCAATCGAGGGACAGGATCTTAGTGACTCCCCGCACAGCCGCATTTATACACCGACAATGACTTCACATGCACCAGGCAAGAAGAAGGTGAACCCGCGAGGACCTGCAGCGGGACGCGGGACACATGCAGGATATCGCGGCCACAGGGATCTTAGTGACTCCCGGCACAGCGCATTAAGTACGGACAATGCATTACATGCACCAGGAAGAAGAAGTTGACACCCCAGGGACCTGAGCGGGAAGCGACCCACATGCAGGATATCGGGCCGATGGATCTAGTGACTCCCGCACAGCACATATTCACGAGACATGACCCGTACATGCCACCGGAAGAATTGGTGAACTAGGCGGACTGAGCGGGGAAGCGACACATGCAGGATATCGGAGATACATCTAATGTCACTCCCCACACAGACCGCATTATACACAGACAATGCACTACATGCACCAGGAAGAAGAAGGCGAACTCGGGAAGCCCGAGCGGCCGGACGCCCGACACATGCAGGAATCGGGCTAGCAGGATTAGGGACTCAAATGACCACAGCGCATATAACACAGAACAATGCACTCACATGCACCAGCGAAGAAGAAGGTGTACTCAGCGCGACATGAGCGAGGAGCGACACATGCAGGAAGGGGTGCAGGATCTTAGTACTCCCGCACAACACAGTATACACAGACAATGCACTACACATGCACCAGAAAGAAGAGGTGAACTCCGGGGACCTGAGCGGAACAGTGACACAGACACGGATATCGGAGTGCAGGATCTTAGTGACTCCCGCACAGCGCCTTATACACGGACAATGCAATCACATGCTACCCGAGAGAAGCAGGTGAACTCAGAGATCCTGCGCCGGCGGAATGACACATGCAGGCCTGGGGTGCAGGATAATTAGTGAACTCCCCGCCCACAGCGCATTATACACGGCAATGACCCACATTACATGCACCAGAAGAGAAAGCTGAACTCCGGGACATGAGCGTCCGGGGAAGCCGAAACATGCAGGAAATCGGGCGCACAAGCTAGTGTGAATCACGCCAAAGCAGGAGAGCAGGAAATTGGCCAGAACGGGATAGCGCGCCAGGACGCGGTACGTTAAGATAATGTGCCCCGTAGTGTTTGGCTGGGAAAAGTCAGCTCTGTCCTCACAATAGCTGCGCTCTGATCGTCGCATCCAGTTACAAAACACACACCATCCCATATTTTCTGAGTCCTACATAGACCTATACAGAATTTATCAGAGCAGAGGGGAGAGTTTAGAGGCCAGACAATGCATAGAGATAAGAGCACAGCAGCTGATAGATGGACTCTCCTCCATAATAGCACATAGGAGAAGATACAATCTCGGGGTTATCAGTTTTCACAATCCTGAAGCTCCTAAAAACATACATCAAAGTGATCATTTTGGACAATGACATATGGGCTGCCACAGAGAAAAGACTACAGAGCCACAGCAGCTGTGAGGACTCGCCCTCGAGTGCCCACTTGCCAGAAAGTCACAATACTGAAATTAAATCCATATTTCACAGTCCTAGCTGCTACTAACGACATACAGACATCTGCATTACAATCTCTCCAGCGGACAATACATAGTCTGTATGCCGTCACGTTATGTGGCATTAGGTCCAGTTGACGCAGCCCTAGCCATAGCTACCTGCTCGTCCGTTGCTATAGCGGGGGGGGAGATACCTGCTCGGACATTTTGTATAGCACCTACTGCTACGTCCCTGCTAACATGCCTACCTAGCTCGTCCTTTTGCTGTAGATACGGCCTCGTCTTGCGATATGACTACCTGCTCGATCTTTTGCTGTAGTTACCGGCTCGCTTTTGCTATAGCTACTGCTCGTCTTTGCCCTAAGCTACTGCCTAGTCTTTATATAGCTACCGAGCTCATCTTTTGCACTGCTAGCTACTGCTCGCTCCTGGCTATAGCTACCTGCCCGACTTTTGCCTGTAGTTTACAACCCCCCCCCCCATTTAACACGCCGCTCGTCTTTGCTAAGCACCTGCCTCATCTTTTGCTGTAGTTACCGGCTCGTCTTTGCCCTAAGCTCTGCCTCGGCTTTGCCACTATAAGACTACACGGCCTCAACTTTTGCTATAGCTACCTGACTCGCCTCTCTATAGTACCTGCTCGTCTTCTATAGATACCAGGTCGTCTGTGTGCTATGTACCTGCCCGCTTCTTTTGCTAGTAGCTGACCGGCTCGTCTTTCTGCCCTTATAGATACCTAGTCAGTCTTTTGCTATAAGCTACCTGCTAGTTTTGCTATAGCACACGCTCGTCCTTTAGCTATAGCCCTACCTGCTCGATCCTTGCTATAGCTACTGCCCTCGTCTTTTGCCTTATAGCTACCGCTCGACTTGACTATAGTTACTCTCTCGTACTTTCGCTATAGATACCAGCTCGTCTTGCTATAGTATCACATGCTCGCCTTCAAGCGGAGCTACCTGTCTAAGTCTTGCATAGCTAACATGCTCGCCTTTTAGCCTCATAGCTAAAGGCTAGCTCCCTATACCAACCTTGCTGAGCATACACATGCCCTCGTCTATGGCTTGTTTTTTCTCCTTTCTTTTCTCAACCCTATAGTACCGACAGCTCGTCTCTTTGCTATAGCACCTGATAGTCACCTTGGAATTGCTATAGCTACCTGCCCTACGTCTTTTGCTATTAGCTACCTGACTCGTCTTATCGCCTATAGACTAACCTGCTCGTCTTTGCTATAGCTCGAGCCCGTCTTTGCTATAGATACCTCGCCCTCGTCTTTTGTTGTAGCTCACTGCTCGTCATGCTATAGATACATGCTCGTCTTTTGCTATAGCTACCGAAGCTCGTCTTTGCTAATAGCTAGCCTGCTCGTCTTTTCTATAGCTGGACTGCTCGTTCTTTTGCTATAGCTACCGGCTCGTCTTTTGCTATAGCTACATGCTCGTCTTTGCATATATAGCACCGGCTCCGTACCTTGTATAGCGTACCTTGCTGTCTTTTGCTATAGCTACTGCTCGTCCCTTGCTATAGCTACCTGTGTCCCTTGCATAGATACCGGCTAGTCTTTTGTGTAGCTAACCTGCTCGTCCTTTGCTATAGCTACATGCTCGCCTCTGCTATAGCTACATGCTCGTCTTTTTGCTATAGCTACCGGCGTCTGTGCCTATAGCTACTGACTCTTCTTTTGTAAGTACCGGCTCGGTCTTTTGCTATAGCTACCGGATCGTCTTTTGACTACAGCACTGCTCGTCTTTTCTATTGCTACCTGCTCGTCTTTTTCTATGCCTAGCTGCTCGTCTCTTGCTAAGCTACGGCTCGTCTTTTGCTATAGGCTAATGATCAGTCATTGCTATAGCTAACGGCTCGTCTTTTGCCTTAGCTACCGGCTAGTCTTTTCTATTGCTACCTGGATCGTCTTCATAGCTAGTGCTCGTCTTTTGCAAAGCTACCTGCTCGTTTTTGCTATAGCTACCTGCTCGTCTTGCTATAGTACCTGCTCGTCTTTGCTAGCTACCGCTCGTCACCTTGCTATAGCTACCGCTGTCCCTGCTATAGCTAACTGCTCGTATTTGCTATCGCTGACGCTCGTCGCTTTGCTAGTAGCTAACTGCTCGTCCCTTGCTATAGACTTACATGCTCGTCTTTGTGCTATAGCTACTGCTCGTCCCCTTGCTATAAAGCTACCGCTCGTCTTGTGCGTAGTACCGCTCGTCCTGGTATAGCTACCTGCTAGTCTTTTACTAGAGCTACCTCCTCGTCTTTGCGATAGCTACAGGCTCCGTCTTTTGTCTATAGCTACCGCACTCGTCTTTTGCTATAGCTACGCTGTCTTGCTATAGTACCTGCTCGTCTTTTGCTATAGCTACCTGCTCGTCTTTGCTATAGCTACTGGCTCGTCCTTGCTATAGCTACCGGTCGGTCTTTTTGCATAGCTACCCGGCTCGGTCTTTTGCTATAAGATACCTGCCGTCTTTTGATATAGTACCTGCTCGTCCTTGCTATAAGCTACCTGCTCGTCCCTTGTATAGCTACGGCTCGTCTTTTTGCTGTAGATACTGTCGTTCCTTTGCTATAGCTACTGCTCGCATCGCTATAGCTACATGGCTCGTCTTTGACTATAGCTACGGCTCGTCTTTGGCTATAGCTACTGCTCTTCTTTTGCTATAGATAACGGCTCGCTTTTGCTATAGCTACTGCTAGCTATGCCTATAGTACCTGCTCGTCTTTGTATAGCTACAGGCTCGTCTTTTGCTATAGCTACATGCTTCTTTTGGGCTATAGCTACTGGCTCGTCTTTGCTATAGCTACCGGCTCGTCTTTTGCTATAGCTACCTGCAGTCTTTTTCTATTGCTACCTGCTCGTCTTTTTCTATAGCTAGCTGATCGTCCTTTGCTATAGCTACGGATCGTCTTTTCTATTGTCCTGACTGTCTTTTTCTATAGCTAGTGCTCGTCTTTTGCTATAGCTACTGATCGTCTTTTTCTCATTGCCTACCTGCTCGTCTTTTTCTATAATAGTTGCTCGTCTTTGCTATAGCTACCGGCTCGTCTTTTTGCTTAGAGCTACATGCTCGTCCCTTGCTATAGCTACCTGCGGGTCCCTGCTATAGATACATGCTCGTCCATTGCTATAGCTACCGCTCTTCTTTGCATTAGCTACCTGCTCGTCTTTTGCTGTAGCTACATGCTCGTCCCTTGCATATAGCTAAATGCTGTCCCTTGCATAGTACTGCTCGTCCTTTGATATAGCTACCTGCTTCGTCTTTTGCTATAGCTACCGGCTAGTCCCTTGCTATAGCTCCCCCGCTCGTCTTTTGCTATAGCTACCTGCTCGTCCCTGCTATAGCTACCGGCTCGTCTTGGTGTAAGATACCTGCTCGTCTTTGCTATAGCGACCTGCTCGTCTTTTACTATATACCTGCTCGTCTTTTGCTATAGCTACGGACTCGTCTTTCGCTATAGCTACCTGCTATCTTTTGTACAGCCACCGCTGTCTGTTGACTATAGCTACCGGCTCGTCTTTTGGCTATAGCTAAAGCTCGTCTTTTGCTATAGCTAAGCTGCTCGTTTGCTATAGTACCTGCTTCTTTGCTATAGATACATGCTCCATCTTTGCTTAGCTACCGGATGGCTTTGTATAGCTAACTGTAGTCTTTTTTTACTGTAGGACCTTGCTCGTCTTTGCTATAGCTACCTGCGCGTACTTTGCTGTAGCTACCTGCTGTCTTTTGCTGTAAGTACCTGCTAGTCTTTTGCTATAGCTTAAGGCTGTCTTTTGCTATGAGCACCTGCTCGTCTTTTGCTATGCTACCTGTCGTCTTTTGCTATAGCTACCTGCCTCGTCTTTTGTATAGCTACCGGCTGTCTTTGCTATAGATAACCTGCTCGTCTTTGCTATAGCTCCGGCTCGTCTTTTGCTATAGCTACTGCTCGTCTTTGCATAGCTTACCTGCTCGTCTTTTGCTATAGCATACCGGCCGTCTTTTGCTATAGCTACCTGCTCGTCTTTTGCTATAGCTACCGGCTGTCTTTGCTATAGCTACTGATCGCTTTGCTATAGCTACCTGCTCGTCCTTTGCTATAGCTACCTGTCTGTCTTTTTGTATAGCTTACCTGCTCGGCTTTTACTATAGCTACTGCTCGTCTTTGCTGTAGTTACAGGCTCGTCTTTTGCTATAGGCTGACTGCTCGTCTTTTGCTGTAGTAAGGCTTCGTCTTTTGCTATAGCTACCTGCTGTCTTCGCTATAGCTCGGATCATCTTGTGCTTAGCTACCTGCTCTCCTTTGCTATAGGCTACCTGCTAGTCTTTTGCTGTAGTTACGGTGTCTTGTGCCTACAGCTACCTGCTCATCTTTTGCCTGTAGTTTACCGGTCGGTCTTTGCTATAGCTACCTGCTGTCTTGCTATAGCTACCCGGCTCATCTTGTTGCTAGAGCTACCTGCTCGCTCTGCTATAGCGACCTGCTCGTTTTGCTCTAGCTACAGGCTGTCTTTTGCTATAGCTACCTGCCTCTTCTTTTGCTATAGCCTACAGGCTCGTCTTTGCTATAGCTACTGTCGCTTTTGACTATAGCACTGCTCGTCCTTTGCTATAGCTACATGCCTCGTCTTTGCTTACGGCTACCTGCTCGTCTTTGTAAGCTTACGGCTAGTCTTTGCTATAGCTACCTGCTTCTTTGACTCTACCAGCTACCTGCTGTCCCTTGCTATAGTCACCGGCTCGTCTTTTGCTATAGCTACCTGCTCGTCTTTTGCTATATAGTACGGCTCGTCCCTTGCTATAGATAGTGCTAGTCTGGACTATAGCTACCGGCTCGTCACTTGCTATAGTTACTGCTCGTCCTTGCTATAGCTACCGGATCGTCTTTTGTGTAAGGCACCTGCACGTCCTTGGCTATAGCGACCTGCTCGCCTATGCATATAGAACCTGCTCGTCTTTTGCATAGTACAGGCTCGTCTTTGTATAGCTACCTGGCTCGTCTTTTGCATTGTACTTGCTCGTTCTTTTCTATAGCTAGCTGCTAGTTCTTTGCTAATGCTACCGGCTCGTCTTTTGCTATAGACTGATCGTCCATTGCTATAGCTACCTGCTCTGTCCTTTGTATAGCTACTGCTGTCTTTGCTGTAGCTAACTGTCGTCCATGCTATAGCTACCTGTCGTCCTTGCTATAGCGACCTGCTCGGTCATTTGCTATGCTACCTGCCTGTCTTTTGCTATAGACCTGCTCGTCCCTTGCTATAGCTACCTGCTCGTCTTTTGCTATAGCTACCTGCATCGTACCTTGCATAGCTACCGGCTGTCTTTGGCTGTAGCTACCGCTGCGTCCTTTGCTATAGTACTCATGCTCGTCTTTTACTATAGATACCTGCTCGTCTTTAGCTAGAGCTACGGCTCGTCTTTGGCTATAGCTACCTGCTGGTCTTTGCTATAGCTACTGGCGTCTTTGCTGATAGCTACCTGCTGTCTTTTGCTATAGCTACTGCTCGTCTTGCTATAGCTAACCTGCGGCTTTTGCTATAGCTACCTGCTCGTCCCGTGCTATAGCTACCTGCTCGTCCTTGCTAGAGCTACCGGTCGTCTTGGTTGTAGCTTTATGCTCGTCCTTTGCTATAGCTACCTGCTCGCTCTTGCTATAGCTACCTTGCTCGTCTTTGGCTATAGCTACAGGATCGTCTTTTGTATAGAACCTGCTCGTCTTTTTCTAGACGCTACTGCTCGCTTTCTATAGATAGCTGCTAGTCTTTTGCTATAGCTACCGGCTGTCTTTTGATATAGCTCATGCTCGTCCTTGCTATAGTACCTGCTCGTCTTTGCTATAGCTAACTGCTCGCTTTTCGTAGCTACCTGCTCGTCCCTTGCTATAGCTACTGCCGTCCCTTGCTAAGCTACTGCTCGCCCTTTGCTAAGCTACCCCCTGCTCGTCTTGCGTATAAGCTACATGCCTCGGACCTTGCATAGCACTGCTCGTCTTTGCTATTAGCTACCGCCTGTCCCTTCTATAGTACCGGCTCGTCTTTTGCTGTAGCTACTGATCGTCCTTGCTATAGATACCTGTCGTCTTTTACTATAGCTACCTGCTCGTCTTTTGCTGGTACCGGCTCGTCTTTTGCTATAGCTACCTGATCGTCTTTTGCTATAAGCTACCGGCTCGTCTTTGCTATAGCTCACTGCTCGTCTTTTGCTATAGCTACCGGGCTCGGCTTTGCTATAATCTCCCTGTCGTCCTTTGCTATAGCGACCTGCTCGTCTTTGATATAGCTACTGCTCGTCTTTTGCTATAGCATACATGCTCGTCCCGTGCTATAGTCTCCTGGCTCGTCCCTGCTATAGGCTACCGGCTCGTCTTTGTGTAGCTACCTGCTCGTCCTTTGGCTAAGCGACCGCTCGCCTCTGCTCTAGCACCTGTCGTCTTTTGCTATAGCTACCGGGTCGTCTTTGCTATAGCTACCTGCTCTTCTTGTGCTTAGCTAACGGATAGTCTTTTGGGGGCGATTACAAGGGGGGGGCTTAAAAAACCTGCTCGCATTGACTATAGCCTACCTGCTCGTCTTTTGCCTATAGCTACCGGCTTCGTCTTTGCTATACTACATGATCTTCTTTTGCTATAGCTACCGGCTCGATTGTGCTATAGTCCGACTCGTCTTTTGCTAAGCTACCTGCCTCGTCTTTTTATTGCTACCTGCTAGTCTTTTTTAGAGCTAGCTGATCGTCTGTTGCTATAGCTACGGCTCGTCCTATTTTCTATTGCTACCTGCTCGCTTTTTCTATAGCTAGTGCTAGTTCTTTTGCTATACGCTAACTGCTCGTCTTTCATGCTACCTGCTCGTCTTTTCTATAGCTAGTGCTGCCTTTTGCTATATCTACCGGATCGTCTTTTGCTTAGGCTACCTGCTCGTTCCCTTGCATAGGCTACCTGTCGTCCTTGCATAGCTACCGTCGTCTTTTTCTGTAGCTACCTGTCAGTCCCTTGCTACAGATACAGCTCGTCCCTTGCTACCTAGCTACTTGCCTCGTCCTTGCTATAGATACCGACTCGTCTTTTGCTATAGCTACCTGCTCGTCCCTTGACTATAGATACCTGCTCGGCTTTTGTATAGCATACTGCTCGTCCCTTGTATAGCTAACGGCTAGTCTTTTGCTGTAGCTACCTGCTAGTCCTTTGCTAAGCTACCTGCTCGTCTTTACTAAGCTACCTGTCGTCTTTTGCTAAGCTACCGGTCGCTTGTGCTATAGCTACTGCTCTTCTTTGCTACAGCTACCGGCTCGTCGTGCTATAGGCTACCGGCTGTCTTTGCTATGCTACCTGCTCGTCTTTGCTAAGCACAGGTGTCTTTCGCTATAGCACCTGCGAGTCTTTTGCTGATAGCACCTGTGTCTTGCTATAGCCAACTCTCATCTTGCTATAGCTACTGCTCATCTTTGATATAGCTACCGGCTCGTCGTGTGTATAGCTACCTGCTCGTCTTTTGCTGTAGCTACCTGCTGCTTTGCTATAGCTACCTGCTCGTCTTTTGCGATAGCTACCTGCTAGTCCTTTTCGCTGTAGCTACCTGCTCGTCTTTGCTGTAGTACATGCTCGTCGTTGCTATAGCTACCGGCTCGTCTTTTGCTATAGTGTTACCTGATCGTCTTTTGCTATAGCTACCTGCCGTCTTTGCTAAGCTACTGTCGTTCTTGTGCTATAGCTACCGGCTCGTCTTTTGCTATAGCTACCTGCTAGTCTTTGCTATAGCTACGGCTCGTCTTTTGCTAAGTCTAGTCATGCTCGTCTTTTGCTATAGTTCCTGCTCGTCTTTTGCTATAGCCACGCTCGTCTTTGCTATAGCTACCTGCTCGTCTTTTGCTATAGCTACCGGCTCGTTCTTTTGCTATAGCTACCTGCTCGTCTTTGCCTATAGCTACCTGCTCGTCCTTTGAATATAGCTAACTGCTGTATTTGCTATAGCTTACCTGCTCGTGTTTATATAGCTACCTGACCTCGTCTTTTGCTGTAGTTACGGCTCGTCTTTGCTATAGCACCTGCTCGTCTTTTGCTGGTAGTTACCGGCTCGTCTTTTGCTATAGCACATGCTCGTCTTTGCCTATAGTACCGGATCATCTTTTGCTGTAGTACCTGCTCGTCCTCTTGGTAGAGATACTGCTCGTTCTTTGCTGTAAGTTACCGCTTCGTCTTTTGTACAGCTACCTGCTCATTCTTTTATGTAGGTTACCGGCTCGTATACTGTATACTGTCACCTAGACATCTCATCCTGCAGCTCCTGGTGATACATAGATACATACAGCCGGTATATACTGTATACTGTCACCTAGACATCTCATCCTGCAGCTCCTGGTGACACATAGATACATACAGATACAATGTTTCAAAATACTGAAACATAATGTAAACAAAAGGATACATTGTAATAACAGCCCAGAGATTCCTACAGGATAATAGCTGTTATTAGGACATATAATGCAACAAAAATTATAGAATTTAATAATGTCCTGATACATACAAAGTCACAAATGATTGTCATATATGGCATCAACATATCTGCACCTATGAGGGTTCACAATATAAATTTCCTATCCCTGTGTGGGAGGAGACTGGAGTAACCGGAGGAAACCCGCAAAAACATGGAGTGCTGCTGCTACTAACTGTAGGGGGTAGCATCACCAATTACCACCAGCACACTGGATAGGTAAACACTAAGGGACACATTTACTAAGGGTCTGCACACCACATTTCCATCTGGTTTCCCACATATTTCCAATTTGCGCCGCATTTAACAGGGGTTTTTGGCACACGCGATCGAACTTTGACGCGACTTTCATGCGACACAAATCGGGGGCGTGGCTGACGGACAACCCGACTGATTTGGGCTGAGCACGGGATTTAAAATTCAAATTGTGTCACAAGACAATGCACTTACATACACCAGGATGAAGGTGAACTCCGGGGACCTGAGCAGGGAAGCGTTACATGCAGGATATCAGACGCACAATCTTAATGACTCCCCGCACAGCACATTATACACGGACAATGCACTTACATGCACCAGGAAGAAGAAGGTAAACTCCTGGGACCTGAGCGGGAAAGCGTTACATGCAGGATATCAGACGCATGATCTTAGTGACTCCCCGCACAGCGCATTATACACGGACAATGCACTTACATGCACCAGGAAGAAGAAGGTGAACTCCGGGGACCTGAGCGGGGAAGTGACACATGCAGGATATCAGACGCACAATCTTATTGACTCCCCGCACAGCACATTATACACGGACAATGCACTTACATGCACCAGGAAGAAGAAGGTGAACTCCTGGGACCTGAGCGGGGAAGCGACACATGCAGGATATCAGACGCACGATCTTAGTGACTCCCCGCACAGCACATTATACACGGACAATGCACTTACATGCACCAGGAAGAAGAAGGTGAACTCCTGGGACCTGAGCGGGGAAGCGACACATGCAGGATATCGGGCGCACGATCTTAGTGACTCCCCGCACAGCGCATTATTCATGGACAATGCACTTACATGCACCAGGAAGAAGAAGGTGAACTCCGGGGACCTGAGCGGGGAAGCGACACATGCAGGAAATCGGGCGCACAAGCTTTGTGAATCGCACCACAACGCAGGATCGTCGGACAGTCCGGATCGGGGATAGCGCGCAGGACGGGTAAGTAAATGTGCCCCTTAGTGTTGGTGGGAAAAGTCAGCTCTGTCCTCACACTGCTGCGCTCTTATCTGTCTGCATCCAGTTACAACACACACCCTCCCATATTCTCTGAGTTTCTACCATAGAACTACTACAGCATTTACTCAGAGCAGAGGGGAGGAGTTTTGGTGCAGTACAATGCATAGAGATAAGAGCACAGCAGTGTGAGGACTCTCTCCATAATGCACAAGGAGAAGCTACAATCTCAGGTTATGCATTTTTCACAATCCTGAAGCTTCTAAAAACATACACAAAGTTATCATTTTGGACAATACATAACTGTGGCTGCACAGAGAAAAGACTACAGAGCACAGCAGTGTGAGGACTCGCCCTCCAGTGCAACTTGCAGAAGTCACAATCCTGAAATATAAATCCATATTTCACAGTCCTGCTGCTACTAACAACATACAAAGATCTGATTACACATCTCTCCAGGGACAATACATAGTCTGTGTGGTCACGTTATGTGGCATTTAGGTCCATTTGCCGCAGCCTGCTATAGCTACCGGCTCGTCTTTTGCTGTAGCTACCTGCTCGTCCTTTGCTATAGCTACCGGCTCGTCTTTTGCTATAGCTACCGGCTCGTCTTTTGCTATAGCTACCTGCTCGTCCTTTGCTATAGCTACCTGCTCGTCTTTTGCTATAGCTACCTGCTCGTCTTTTGCTATAGCTACCTGCTCG
>WNYA01004515.1:0-18480 GCA_019512145.1 Engystomops pustulosus | reverse complement strand
GCAATACGATTAAAAGCTGTGATGGAGCCGGGGGCAATAACATTACTGCTGAATTGCCATGTTTGCCCTGTGTGAAAGAATAATTTTGGCATTAAAGCCTAAAGAATGGAGGCAAAAGCCAACAGATCCATTCCTTGTATAGTGGAAGGGTCTTTTTACTGCAGGCATGTGAAGTGACCAAAGACGCTTAATGCATCTAATTCGTGGGGGTTCCGGGTAGTGAGACCAAAACCAATCTGATTCTGGGGACCATCATATGTAGTATATATAGCATACACCCGCAGGATCAGAGTCAACCAGTAATACGGCCGGGCATTGAGGGTCCCGCTTCTCCTCCGTTAGCACATGGCAGGGACCCCCGATCACCATGAATGATGAGTGTCATTATTGTCTACGATATCCACAATTAGGCAAGCGCTTTTGTAATCCACTTGTTGCGTACTTCCTCTCATTACGTCCCTTAGTCGGGGAGCGGCGCTACTCCGGTTGCTTCTGCCTAATTCTGCGAATTAATCTGCAGTGATACAGAGCGATGGCTCAAGGCGGTTGTTTACCATCCATGGAGCTATCATCACCTTAATCATCTCCTGTGTGGAGCTCAGAACCGGGATTTTACCAGCTACATCTGCTTCGCACTCCAGCCCAGTGTGAGGGTTCATTAATGGACGGGAGAGGGGGGAGACCTGCTCCCAATATGAAACATAGAAGGGAAGACACCAACGCCCCCATTCTTGGGTTTATGATGGTTCAATTGATATAATGTGCATAAAAAACTCACAGAATTGTCACTTTTTAATTGCACAAAACTTTTGTTAATGATTTCATGCAAAACGTTCAGGGCAATTTACAGGGATCACGAATATGTATGAAGTTCTAAGCATTATATTGCCCATTTAGGGGGGGGGGGTGTTGTGTTTGTGGGTGTAGCAGTCCCCCACTACCCAATTGAGGTGCTTGTAAGACCCCGTTTATGTCTAAAGAGCATATAACCCCTTTAAAGGACATCTCCACCAGGATGAAGGGTTGTAAACCAGCACACAGAATCTGCTCTTCTTGTAGTTCTTGCTCTTGGTTTACCAACAAAGGCTTTACCATTATGCAAATGAGTCTCTGCGAGGCTTAGGTCATAAAAACCTATGCAGCTGTGGAGCCCAGAGCCCCTTAGGCCATTTTAAAATTTTAAGCCTTTTTTTTGTGAAGGACAAGGCCATAAGAGCTTAAGAAAGAGGCAGATACTCACAGAGGGGGACAACACCAGAGTCAGTGTACTGGGTTTGCAATCCTTCATCCTGGTGATAGATTCCTTAAGTCTGTGAATCCACGGCCCATTCCTCTAACGACAAGCGTCCTAAATGGGCCCCTGGTTAAAAGTGCCAGGGACTGTATGTGGGGAGATGATTGTGGCACCAAACACGTACGGTAAAAGTAAGGGACAACATATTTCAGAATTTAATTTGGGGGTTGGGCATGTGAAAAAGCATGAATAAATTGTGCTAATCAATCAACGAAGACATCTTACATGTAACCTGAACCTAGGCCCTGCTACTGCCAATAAATACTGTCAAATCACTATAACTGGACCATTGTACATGGTCTGTATTACGAATTACAGTACAATGCAGAGGATGGTACAAATGTTTAGTGTAGTTTTAAAAGATGTGTATTATGTAGATAACAGCAGGGGGCGGCAATGTGCCGTATTTGGATCTATGAGATATAAAGTTCTGCACAATTCATGTTCATTCTTAAATTTATTAAAATGAAAAAAAACTATTGCAAATACAGTGAATCCCTCTGTAGACCACTCTCCTACCCCCTTCCTGACAATGTCGTGTTAAACTTTTGCGGTTCATTTTTTGCTCTACTTCTTTAAAAAACAGTTTTTTTATTTTTCCTTGCACGAACTTTATAAGGGCTTGGATATGCTTAACAAATTGTACGTCATCCTTGTATCAGTATTTATATTCCATGCTGGGTACTGGAAAGAGGAAAAAAAAACGTGGACGTTTCGCCAGTCCGGCAATTACCTCGTTCCAATAGCCATAGCCATGATGGAATGGTATCCCAAAGTAAAACATTGCAAGGTCGTAGGTTTAAGCGTAGACAATTTATTAAGGGCCCCACAAGTAGCCAATTTGATAGATAGACGGGCTCCCATGTTGACAATATAGTAATAATGCACACAAAGTAGCCAATAAAGTAACAGGGAGCCACACTAGCTATATAGTACATGACCCCCACAGGTGCGGCAATAATTAATGTGCCTACAGTAGACAATTTAATGGAAGGGTCCCATGTTGTAGATTATATAGACAGGGTGCCATACAGTAGCCATATTTAAGTGTGGCCCAAAGGAGCCCAATGATAAAAAAGTTCCACCCACAGTATTCAATATAGTAACAGTGCATGCACAGTAGTAGTATAGTAAGTAGTGCCCCCACTTAAGCCAATATATCACAGGGTCCCTTAAAATATTGCTAATGTGCCCCACAGCAAACATGTCACAGTCACAAACACTGGCTTATATGACACCTGACCTAGGTCATCTAAATCACTGTAGACAATGTTATAGTTGGGCTTTGGGCCTCAAGGTGTTCCCCTTGTCCCAGTGTTTTTGTTTCTGTTGGACCTGGTAGTGTGTTGGGGGTCGACATGTTATATTTGCTCTTGGACTTGGGGTGGTGGTCGACGGGGGACTCACAGTTGATGTATAGAGCGGTTATTGGTGTTTAGAGAATTTAGGGACTTAGGCACTTATCTGTTTATTTTTTAACTATTTCTGTAGTTGATTTCTTTCTGTTCCTTCCCTCTCTCTTTTGTTTCTCTCTTCGCCCTTGCTCCCATCCTGTCCGCTTTGATTGCTGAATACTCTCGCTTGGACTGGGAAAGGGCAGATGATAACATGTTGTCTTTCTCGTAATCACAGGACTTAGATGTCCGGAGAAGAAGTCCTCCTCGCTCGTCTCTCCTCGAGAAAACTAAGAACCATGTGTCCGCGCAATACAGAAACCCACTTCTGAGAATCGAAAATGACGTAGTTTCATCCCAGATGCCTACGTCCTCCCCTGCATTAAGGGGTTCAATCTCTGGTCTTGACTTTGTAGAGCTGTATCTGGGCCAGCACGTGGTTGAAACCAAAACTATGAAGGAATAACTGACGGGCATAACTGACTACCTTAGTCACCATTATATATTCCAACTCTGCGGCAGGTGGCCTTTCTACTAGGGCCCTAGTCGAGAGGAAGGGCACCCTAGTGCTACGGAGCAACATGATTTTTCATAGACTTGCAGTCAAACGTTCAAGCAACTACTCTTGCATATGTAATTGGCGTAGTATATTACAGGCTTCCCTTTCAGTCATGTTAGCTGCTGCACTGGTAGTGTTCTGTTGAGTGCCCAAAACTAACCACCCACTAACCCTACCACTGGCCCACTCTTGGCTGGTTCTATGAAAGGTCTACCCTAGACAGACATCCCCCTGGAATCCATCCTGGGGAACACTAAATTGCTAAAGATTGATGAGTGACTAACGGACTGTTGGTCCTGTTGTGAACTTGGGCCTGTAATAACCAAGGGCCACAAGTCTCATAACACTGAGATTCATTTTTTGTTTTTGGTAGTTTAAATCTGTAAATCCTTCCCCCTTTCTGCGCTAGATTCATTGATACCACAGGTTGCCAGAATTGTCCCTCCCCATATCATCATTAGCTTTTTAACACCAAACAAAAGTGCATAAGTCGTATATATGGGCTATGGAGAACAATGAGCTGGTCCATGTCTTACGTAGTATGGTATATATTAATTCTTGTCAGCCAGAGAATATACGCTGGACAATATTACTTAAATTTGTTTGACTTTTGGAATCACACTTGCCGCCAACCCGGCGTCCCATGCAATAAGCTCTCATCTTCACAGGAACCAATAGTTGCCATGGCAGCTGGGGCTATCATTTGGTGCCATTTTAGTAATTATATGAGTACCTTTTGATTCAGCCGCCATTTTACACAGTGTACACCCCCTCCTCTTGAGTAAAACGGATTATGGCTGCCACCAGGGAAAGTGAATATGACATAAGTGGCCTTATTGTTCAGGTCCCTCTGGGCCTTAATCGAGGTCCACCGTATCCATGATATTCACTCGTGACGGCAGCGTCTTATCAGCGCACAGTCGTTGTTCGCAGCTCAGTTCACCGCTGCCAGAGATTACAGCTTTATTGCCATTTCCGCCTCCCTTTAGTAGTGTGTTGCTGGAGTTATTATAACCGGAGCTCCGTGCCTACGTAACTCTGTACTCATAAGATGTCCAATATATTCTCAGGGCGCCGTATCTCCACAATCTCTAGATACACCAATAGATCCTGGTGCCTTCCTAATTAATCCCCTAAGACGCGACACGACTCGAGACCCACACCTATGGTCCTTTTAGAACGTGAGAGCAGCTATAATAGGGTTTAGTCCAGAGGTTTATAACACAAAGTGTCACCCTAGAATGGCCGTTTGGAGATAGCCAACACTTCCTGTGTTATTTGCAAGCAAGTGTTGTTTGCTTTATTGGCAGATAACAACAATGGGATTCAATTGTTAGAGAGACTATGTCAGTCTTAAAGAAATCTACCATGAAAATCGATCAATAAAACTGTGACTGTATCTTCTTATTTGGTTTATCCATGGCTTTCTTGGATTTCTCCTTCTAAAATCAACTTTTTAATTAGTCTAATGATGAGCCTGTAAGTGCTCTTGTGGGAGGGGGTTACCAAGAGCCCGATATGCAGTCGATTAAGGCTGTTATACTTGCACAAGGCACATCTCCCTCCCACTGTGTGTTGACCATTTCCTCTGGGTGGGTGGTGCTGCAGGGAGCAGGGGTGGAGTGTGAGACAGTTGTAACAGCCAGTGAAACTACAGTTGAAGAGGTCCCAGAGACTGCTCAGCTTCATTCACATAATTCAGAAGTTGAGTTAGAGGAGGAGGCCATGGATAACAAATATAAGAAGATTACCACAGTCACATGCTGGATCCATGAGGTAAGCAGCGCTGCCACTCCTGTTTGAGCCTAATTCGAAGCTGTTGCCGATTTTAAATTGATAAAACTGATGCTCTTAGTTTCGATTGTACTGGTGGCATGTAGTCGACCTCATAATGGCGCCGGGCCCAAACGCTCACCCCACACCCCCAGTAGCCATTTCATACCCACCTCTATCTCGTCTTGTCTATATAATCCGTTCCTAACTGATGTCGTGGACTCATTACCCCACAATAAAAGACCACACAAAACTTTTTATCTTTGAATGTTTATTGGACCAAAACTACAATATGATCTCACAATAGACGGAAGATGGTCCTTTTCAGTTCAAAAAGTCAATCCACATAATACCAAAAAATTACAGAATTGCTTACCGCCACCTGCCACCACGCTCAGTGCACCAATAGACACTCAAGAGGACATCCAACTTGGCAGTGGCATGCAAAAAGAGGGAAAAGGGGATGAGGGTTGGATTTAAAGATAAAAATGGTAAAGTGAGCATTTACAAAATAGTACTAGTATACCCAACAGCCAGGATCCTTTGTGCCCATTTGCCTGGAATAGTACAAATTGAAAGATGGTTCCCGTGGCCGCGTTGCCTTTTGCCTTGCTTTGTATCATCTGTATTTGTGTTTATGCAAGTAAGCCAAAAAAGTTTCATATTAATCGGAGCCGTAGGAGGGGCAGGAACCCATAGTAGACTTCTAAATTGGGCCACTTATACATATAATATTGTTGATAACTCACACATTTCTACACTTAGCGTCACCATTAGCACTGATATATACATTTTACACTTACACATTCTTTGTCCCAGTCAGCTTCTGACCACATGGGGGATTACAACGCAGGAATTAGAGATCCCTAGTCCTGTCAGTCTGCTATCCCCTCCCTATCACTCAACCAAATTTCTTATCTGAGGCTGCTGATTCATGCTGTATACTGTGAAGAAGATGGCCACTGGTTATAGTACAATGTGCAGCATAATGGGGTACATTAATAAGGTTGGTGCACACATGGCTTTTTAGGCATTTTGTTTTTGGCCGTTTTCCAGATCGTAAAAAAGATTTTTTAAAAGCATGCGGTTTTTGAAAAACGCATTGCGTTTTTGCCCCAGTTGAATTAGAAATTGGTCAAACTGTCAAAAACACGTTGTGACGCATGCGTATTTTACTATCTGAAAACTAAAAACGGCCCAAAACGGCCTTTAAAACACGCATGTGGTCACCACCCTAAGGGTCGAAACACCGTCATTTTGTTACAGTTTACCGATTTTGCCGCTTGAAATTTCACGCGACGTACAGATCGCATTATGCGCATCAGCGCCGGATTGCATGCGACCAAATCGGGGGGCGTGGACTATCGGCACCGACTGGAAATTCTAGACAAACGTGGGAATTTTAAACAAATTGTGTCGATAGCTCAGCACTACTCATGCACCGGGAGAAGAAGGTGAACCTCCGGCGGACAACGCTGCAGAATGTGACACATGATCTTAGGTGATCCTCGTCGGACATCCGATCGGCGGCCGTCACACGGGACGGGTTAAGTTAAGTGCCCCAAATTTATATAATGGTGTTACATCCCCATTCTTATAGTGTGTCAGCTCGCTGCCTGGCCCCCTGGACACTGTGGGCCCCATAGCGTCTGCTATTGGCTGTCGTTAAACCCTGCACATAGTTTTCTAGTAGAGCATGGGACATAGGCATTCCAATTAGCTTTTTCAATGACGATGCAAACTAGTCCAAGGCAAAAGAGGGACGTTTGGGAGTCCAGGCATCTCATGACGTCCCCCCATTGTGGACATAAGCCAACTCCTTACATCTGTTCCTCATGGGATTCCTTTCCTATTGTCACCGCTCATGACAAAAAACCAAGCAGTCCCCGTCACCAGGAATAGGTAAGGAAAAGCATACACAGTGCTGAGGCGTCACCAATCCCTATCTATCTCTACCTCTCTCTCAAGGAGGTTGATAACCCGTGACAGAGAGCAGGTAGACGGTGCCTTATTAACCCCTATTCCCATGCGCAGCACGCTGGCTGCAGGCAAAAATCAAGTAGCCATTGGATGAGTCTCTGATCTGACTGACACCGACACAGACCAGCATCTCCCAGCGCATAGACGTACCTCACAAACGGTGACTCACAGGTAAGATGCACATCTTATGGCTCGCTATAGTCCGGGAAGTGACTCAACGTAGCATCTATAAGATAGATGGGTAGATAGTACTTGTGTACAGTCACGCAACTGATTTTTCCAGTTAAATAAAAAAGTTAGAGCGGATAATTTCATTGTGAGATGTGCAGAAGCTGATTTACTTTAGCGAATACGATTCACTGTAGTATACTTGTAATAACAAGCTCACCCTTGAGACATACATCTTATCTTTGTATCATATCCATAAAACTTTATTTATATAAGCGCCACATCATAATTCCGTAGCGTTACAAATCATAGGGGCAATAGCCTTTACCTACTTTTTAGATGTCATCAGATAGTTAGTATGCACAACGTACTTTCTATTATGTTATTGCATATAGAGGAATGCAGGATGGTTTGTATGCTACAATATTTGCCATCCTGGGATTTTGAATGCAGAAGGGTTTTCTGTCACTCTCCATTTTTTATGTATCTTTTAAATAATTGAGCCTTTTGGTGATGTTCCTTATTCAATATTAGTCCGGGTGGGGTCCGCTATCCAGCCCATCTGATCCTAATGTGTCCTTTGGGCTAAGCGGTGCATAGGTGTCACAGTATAATGCATATTTGGCTGAGGGGACACAGTAGGGATGGGCGTCACCAATATACCTTTTTAAACTTGGTCTATGTGACATGAAAAAGTTTTGAATGAAGAATTTTATTGTGGATACATTATATTTGAGTTATTTATGGGATTTTTTTGGGAGGGATAGCACAAAATAGGAACAATATAGCAAAAATAATGTAGTTGAGGTAAGTTTGTCACTGTTCAATTCGTATATCTGTTACACAAGGACTCTGAGACCATCTCAGATAAATGAATATAATACAATACAATAAATTTATTAACCAATTCCAGAGGTTAGTAAAGACAAAACCACAGCTCTGTACATATATCAGTCAACAGGAGCAGCAAAAGTAAACCGCAAATCTCAGTTATAATGGGACATAAGGATCATCTGTACCTATGGTTATCAGTCTGTTACCTCTTTCTCGATTTACTAAATGAAGGACATCAAATGACTATTAAAATCTCCTGCCTATACATTGTATGTTATTCAATATGTACGGGGACAGACGGAGGGAGCTTGACTGCACGAAGCTATGACTACCTACTGTCCTTTGTAGTACTGTTTCATGAAGCACATTCATGTGTGATAGGAGCTGTATATACAAAAAAAAACTATAATGTTTTTTTATTTAGACATGGGCGACTGTAATCAAGTGTCTGAAAGTCAGAAATTTGCCAGTTTGCCCATGGCAACAATTACAGCTACCCGCTTTCAATTTACCAGTGTCATGATCTATGTAAGGAAGTCTGTGTGGTTGCCATGGCCAACTGGAAATATTCTGACTTTTAGACACTTGAGAAATCTGTCCCTAAATGTATTGGACAACTAATTACAGGCATTAATTATGTTTATAAATGATGCAGAATTATTAGTTTTTAAAGGGGCGGGGTCCTTGCTGATGGTGCTTATCCTCAGGACTCCTCAAAGTGATGGAGTAACAACCCAGCACCAATCCAGCTGAAGCAGAACCTCTATAATGTGATAGAAGCATACAGGGGACACGAGCCAGAGGCAACAGGACTCTGCCCCTTACACTTGACTGAATTTTTTTGTATTTCCAAAAAGAAGGTGTTAATGCTTCTGTTTGTGACATGGGCAATAATATGGACAAGGAAATGGACAGCATGGGCAGTAGCTGTAATAAGCGAGATCCACCGTTTCCCCTATCTACTTTCAATCCTAATCCCTAGATGATAGGTTGCCAACTTGTCACAATTTCCCACCTGCAAAAAAGTGGAAAACAATTTAAAAAATAATACAAACGTAGACCAAACAAGCAACAGAAATGGTCGTAGAAATACAGGTCGAACCAAAGGGGGACAATGGCATACAGAAAGAGAGTACACATGGAATGGACAGAAGCTACAAAAGTCAGAGACAAAATACGGAAGCCTTCAAGCCTCTAAGGAGACTTACAACAAACACGGAGTATGTCAACTCCTATTTAAGAATCAAGTCCCAAGCTAAAGAGTGATTGGATCGGTACCCAAACTAGCAGGGGATGACTGTGATGGAAGAAGATCTGTCCATCTGCCACCATCTGCAGCCCAGACATAGTCGCAGGAGACAGATGGGTGTGTGAAATCAATAAAACAGCCAGGAGTGAAAAAGGCATGTTCGATTGTCGGGCAGACAAATAAAGCAAAGTAATACAAAACTCACAGTCGGTTAGGGCATTCTCTTGACATACTTTATGGACAGATGATGGATTTGAGCCCGACGGGTCAGGATGTTAAGAGGGTTTCTTCTTTGGACTGGTCTGGCCACTGTTCCAATTATAACAATTAACCATTTCGTCTCTGTCCTTTTGAGGGTGTGTCCTCCCAGTCGCATGAATGGATGTGTGGGCCATGCGGTGGCTAATGAGAAGAGGGGCTCCAGGGACGTGGTCCCTTGTGTGGTTTCCTGTAGACCTTCTCCTGGAATATCCTTTACACCAAAGGTTGGTCGTCTGTCTTTAGAGATGTTCTCACCAATCGATCCGTAGTCATCGAAAAAAGTGTTTTGTTTCCTTTTTTATTTTTTACCCTATCGTTTCATGGTTGGTGCCAGATTCCTACTGTTTCTGTTCGGCATTGAGGACTTAGGGTGCTATAGGAATCTGGTTATAGCTAGAAGCGGATGGAGGACCCTGAAGTAAAGCATGCTGGGAGGACGGAAAAACTTGAAGTCTTTTATATACGAGTATGTAAGGACATCAAAATTTACAATGAGCAATACTTCCTTTAGCCCTCTGGTTAATCGGGTAAAGAACTTGCTTCTGACAATGGTTGTGGGTGGTGAATGAATCTAGTGAAGTGGTGCACTAAAAGTCTGATCTTTCCTCAAAAGCAAACCCTCATACATACAATGTCATGTAAAAGTGACCAAGTTAGACTCAAAAAAGATGAAAAACACTGCAGATTAGTGTTATTCTAGTTATATTAGTTAGGGATGACATCCAGTATAGCCATAAGAAGAAGAGATTTTCCTGAGGAGGCCCCCAAGGCTTATTGGGGGGAACTTCGTATTATAATGTCACATCATAGATAGGTTTGGTATTCTTTTGGATGTAGGATCACCGGAGTTTGAGATAAGCCATTTACATCACATACGATTAACAAGTTTTATCCACATATCAAACAACATTAATATACCTCTCTATCTATTCCCATCGATTCCGAGTTGTCCTTCTCGAGAAGAACACAAGAATGAGAACACAATCAGTGGTCCGGATTCTATCTCCTGATCCCAAGCCCCATTTGGCCTCCATACACTCTTATATGACAACCTCCACATTCTTAAGTGCCATTCAACTCACCATGGGATCAGCACCAGACCCTCGAAGCCCCAACTAATGACAGCTGCAAACAGTAAACCAGTGTCCTGCAAGAAGAGAATGTCCCAAGTTGGGTATTCTCTTTGCCCAAAGCCAATTACAACTTCTGGTCAACCCATAGGACTAGGTAGGACTCATCACAACCGGTAAAGGTATTAGGGCTGGGGTTACTACAAGATTCAGGCGCTCTTCGAAATCTGTCTTCTTGGCCACTCACAACTCTTTTTTGTTTTTGACTTCTTCTTGTTTCCCTAGGGTGGATATGATATGCCATGTTCTGTGGATTCATCATACTATCCTGATTACCATAAGTGAGTTATTCATTTCAACTATTATCAACCCTTACAAAGGAATTAGCTATAAATATGCATGCAGTAAAACACCTATACAGGTCTAGTGTTAACGCCAGACTCCTAGCTTGCTACAGGCATTTTTGTCATATGATCATCCAATGTAGAGCACCAGTTACAAGGAACATTTAGCCCTATGACCGGAATGGAGGGGGTAGCAAGCCCTAGTGCCCCCACCTCATAAGGGGCCCCCAAAACGCAGTGTGGTATTGTAGGGTTACATTACAGTGGTGAGCCTCGAATCCAGATTTTGTGCCCAGTGACATCCACTACCTAATGCCACCTGCATGGAATGTACTGATTCATGGGAACTGCAGCCACCATCTCACCTGGGAGGTGGCTTGTAGGGAAAACTACGCACTGTTGTTGGCATCCTGAGATCCTCAGCTGATAAGCTTATTTTCCTCTTTAAACAGATTGTCCAAATCTCAAAGAAAATTATGACACGACATGTGCCAGATTTGCATGCAAAGTCTGCAAAGATGTTGTCCTCATTCTCTACTTTATAGGTGAACAAAAAAACATGTGGTTGCACTCTTCGCGGCAGTAGATGGGAGCCCAATGTCAGTGAAAGGGCCGTAGAAATCCTGATTGTGCCTCTGCCACCTACCAAGCAACTGCACTAGTACAACAATACACGGTTTTCTTAGTTAAATGGCCCCTTAGGTTGACTGACGGAGAATGCTTCTAGCTATGGCTTAAAAGATGTACTAAACATGGATTAAATGACCAATCAAGACGCTCCTACTACAGAGAGAAAAGCCTTATCAAATGATAGAAAAGGCAAGATGTCCAGAGCGCGATACATACAGCCCCTTGGGTTAGGTGCAGGGTCAATAATAGATCAGTATAAAGTATGTCAATTATACGTAATTAAAGCTTAATTGTAGTTTTTATTGGACAGCAACATGTTCACCCTTAGTACAAGCTAATGAACGTGCTAGGGATAAAGCCTTATTCAGCCTTACTACACAATATGGGCCACTGTTGCCGATTATATTACAAGTGGTCTTTACTCTCTCTCTCATACACTAAACTATTTGTAAAAAAAATCTCTGATATAAAAGTCAATTCCTTACAATATAAAATCAGATGGAAAACTATAGATGTAACCATGCAGAGAGAGGCAGCATTTTTATGAGATCTACAATCTTTCTGACACTTGTTGTCAGCAACGCTGTCCAGCAAACGCCACCACAACCAGATTGGCGCTAGCTGTCAGACTAGGTAGGTGGTGGCGAACTCCCCTGCGTCGTCCCTGCGGCTAAGCCCTGCTGTAAAGCAAATGAACCGTACCTGAGTAAGGGCGAACCACTACAGGAACCTATTGACGGTCCTGAGTGACCCTACAAGATGACAGGGAGACTACTTTCGTCTGGCAGCTGCTGATGGCGGGATCGGACAGGTAACTACGGAATACACCCCGGTATGTCAGTGTTCACATCTGGGCACAGAATACTAACACAGGACCGTGAGACAGGGAAAGCAGAGATACACTAGAGGGTAGGAGTAAAACGATCCTGAGGGACAAACAACAGATACAGGAAGACAGGCGGTATACACAGGTAACGGTCACAGATCAAACAATTATATACAGGTCAGGTCCCAGATCAAACGGGGTATATTACATGTCAGGTGCAGATACAGGCGGACAGCAGAGACAGGTCAAGATGGCTGCAAAGGTACAGAATCGGATACAAACACAGATACTAAACAAAAGCAAGAGCACTAGATCACAGGTAAGACTAGAACTAGATACACAGTAAGACAAGACTAAAATAACCCAGCCAGGTATGGTGGGAATAGGACAGGATATAAGGCATTTCCCGGACATGCTCAGCAGCACACTGGGGAACTGTCCATCAGGCCTAGTAAAACCTCGTTTAGCTGGCAGGGCGAAATGAAGGAGCAGGGTGTGGCTCAGTTTAATCCAACACAAACACTAAGCCACATTTCACACAGAAATGAACGTAAATCTATTCTGCCAAACTGCAGATGCAACGTTTTGGCACGGATATTACAATTGTCAGTTTTGTATCTGAGCTGAAGGTCCTGTTTAGCCAACGAGTAACACGTGAACCACTTTCTTCCGATGTAGAGTAGGCTGAATGTAGCCTTTCCCTAGCAACGTTCATTTCGAGCATTACTAAAGGGAAAGTTATGTGAGCAGTTTTTTCTTTATTGAACAGATTAACACAAAGATTACACATATTTAAAAAAACATCCCCTAGAAATGTATTGTGTAATAAAAGTGACAGATGTACTGACAAGCCTAAAAGCGAAACCGCATTGAGCGGTCCCAGTGAGTGTCGGTCCTGGCCTTCTGTGACCAGTCCTTTCCTTCGTGCCCTCAGTTCTCCTAATGATGTGGATTTTTTTTTTAATATAAGTTAAATGGCATCTTTGGGTGAAATTTAAAAGGGACTGTGCAATAATACAACAGAGATATGTCATACCTCGTTAGTTAGCCACTCGGAGAAAATACTATTATAGTTATTTACAAAGGGGAAAAAAAATAACTAAAAAAATGACCGGAGCCATTAATACACAGGTGCAAACAGGTTTTTGGACTTTGTTTTTATTTTTTTTTGTGTGTAAAAACTCTGTTTTTTTTCTTCTATATTTAACTATGATGTCTTGTAAGCATTACATATTTTTTTTTAAAATGTATTTTATAAAACTTATTGAATAAAGGTGTGGTCTAAAACTCAACAACATCTTTGTGGGGTTAGTTTTTGGTACTGTCGTAGGCCAAATATTTTGAGTGCTGATAAGACTAAAATAGGAAAAATATTTTGATGTAAATAACTCATAAAGGGGTTGTCTAGAATTTTTTTATATCTTTAAAGCTGGTATGGAATATGAGTTGTGGAACCAGCACAGCTTTGAATGGAGTGGATACAACTATATTACCTCTTTGTAACCAAAATATATCAATCAGTAGTTTGTAACTATTGAATTCCCTCCCCTTTGGTCCATGCCATTTTTGCTTTCTTCCGGATAGCTACACGCTTCTGTTCTTCGATCATCTCTCCAGGGTTGGATCTCATTCTCCACGTCGCAGGGTAAGGTTTATCCACTATTGATAAATACCACGAGGGGCAATTATTGGAATAAATGGGTGACGTTTACAGATGTAATACCTACATTTTTGTAAACTTTTTGTAGTTTCTGTAGTATGCTAGCTGTATAGGTCTCCATAGACCATAGGAGTGAATATCCTACTGACAATGATTTTCCAATAAGGAGGTTTCAGATGAGGGCGGGGGGTTAGCTGCCGCAGTATTGTATACCGTTTACTAATAGTATAACAGCAAGTCGGCCTCCGGTACATATAAGCAGATTACATTGTTACTGGGCTACTTGCCCGTTTAACGTGGGGAAATAGTCAATGAATGACTTCCCTGTTTTGTTCCCCCATTGTGCGGCTCATTGTATTACTGACAGCGATCGATCCATCCTTCCCCCTGCTGTTTGGTAGGACACCATGCGTTATATGCGCATCACTTGTTATACCGCTGGGCAATCACACATAGTTTCCTCATGTGCATCGATTATTAAAGACTTGCGTTGTAAAGTGACCTTTTCAGGGGCATGAACTGCACCTATGTAAATAATGTGACCCAAAAGGTAAGTTACGGCCCCGTAAGTGGACTGCCATTCAGTTGAGTGTTTATAACCCACAATTCAGGAGGCACTTGAAGGTACATGACTCTTTTGGTGTTCCAGGATTTTAGGTGGACATCTGCCTACACCTTAAGCTATGTCACATTGAAGCCTCTGTCACCAATTCTTTCCAATGTGACCGCATCCAAAAAGCCAATATCTTTAATTGGTACCAACACATGGGCACATTTACTTTAGGAGTATATCTAAAGTGCATTGGTGTGTAAAATTCACTAAGACGTGCGCCCGATATCCTCATGTGCCTTCCCCGCTCAGGTCCGCCAGAGTTCACCTGTTCTTCCTGGTGCATGTGAGTGCATTTTGTGACACATTGGAAGTTAAACCACGCTCAGTCCAAACAGTCGGGCCAACACACCCCCCCCCCCCCGATTTTTCGCATTTGGCCAGCCGCAGCCATATTTCCATCATTGCAACATAATCCCTTGTTAAAATTGTCACAAACAAACCCGAAAAGTGTCGGGAAAGTTCCGACTATAAGTGTGGCCGGACCCTTAGTAAATAAGCCCCCAGTATAATAATTCTTTATTATATAGCGCACACGATGATTACACAGCGCTGGCAAGAGTTTTACCAAATCAGTCCCTGTCCCCAATTGGGCTCCCAAAATCTCTAATCACCTACCAGTATGTTGTTAACGTTGGGTAAACGAAACCGGAGGACCCAGAGGAACCCAACAAAACCGAAGAACATACAAATCTTTGTAGAGTTTCTCTTTTTTCCCGTGTTCACCCTGGGACTTGAAACCCAGCCCCAGAGCTCCAAGGCTTATGCATAAGTACACACACCATATAAAAACTTAAACGGTCCCTATTGTCTGTTCTACTGGGGAGGACGTATATAATAGTAATAATTCCTTATTATAGATAGCGCACACAATGTACGCAGCGCGCACAAAGCTTGACAAATTAGTCCCTGTCCCCAATGGTGGGCTCACAATCTAATCAACCTACCAGTATTGTGTTATTATATGGTAGGGCACAAAACAGTATGGGTAGTAGCCAAAATTAACTTATACGGGTAGTAGTGTATCTGGGTGGGCGCAATGGCTGGGTAGTAGTTAATATTGGATTAGCACAATGGATGAGTAGTAAGTTATCGGATTAGCACAGTTGATTAGCACAATGGTATGGGTTGTAGTTTGGATTAGCACAATAGTATGGGTTAGTAGTTATTAGATTAGCAAATGTGTTGTTGTCTGTTTTATGTGGATTACACAATGGTATGGTTGTAGTTATTGGAGTTAGCAACAATGGTAGGTTGTAGTTATGGATTAGCAAATGGTATGGGTTGTAGTTATTGATTAGCACAATTGTTTGGTGTTTGTAGTTATGGAATAGCACAATGTTATGATAGTAGTTTATCGGGATTAGCACAATAGGTTATGGTAGTATTATTAGTATTAGCACAATGGTTGGGGTTGTAGTATTGGAAGAGCACAATGGTATGAGTAGTAGTATATCGGATTAGCACAATGTATGGGTTGTAGTTATTGGATTAGCCATATGGTAAGGGTTGAGTTTATTGGATTGCACAATTGTATGGATAGTATTATGGATTGTGTGCACAATGATATAAGTAGTATATTGTTGGAAAACACAATGTATGGGGTAGCTAGTTTACTGTGGGGCACAATAGTATACCTTAGCAGTTAGTAGGTGGGCCACAGTGTTATGGGCAATTGCCATATGAATACTTTTTACATGTTTTCCACAGGTTTGGAGCTGCGCAAATTAAACGGATGACCTATGAAAGGTGACGGCCATGGGCTTGACACTGGGCGGAACTGGCACGGGCGTAGCTCAGTAATTACTAGAGATTTACATGATTTGTGGATACTTCCCTTTTCTATATGTCCTCTCTTCGCAGCCAGCGCGGCCCCCTTGGTTCGGTCAATGTATGAGTTTGTAGGTAAACTTCTCCTTCTGGGCTGCGCAGTTCACTGTGCCTATAATGGACGGTAATACACTTTAATGTTACAATTGTGTTTTGGTGGACGTTTAGATTTTGCATTATAATTGGTTGCATTGTAAACCAAACAAGAGATGTTTCGGCAAGAACCAGGTAATTACTATTGGGAATTTGGGGTGGGGAGGGTTTTTTTGGGGACCCATATAGTGTTCAGGTAACAGTGGTCCTTGGTGACAGATGATGGGTCACAGGTCCTGGCTAAATGTCACCACGAGAAAACTCAACCACAAATCACCTAGAAGAATGAGAAATATGCACTATGTTTTCCTAGTGGGAAATGGAAACAACTGCCTTCCTTTTGCTAGCTTGAAAAGGCCAGCTTCTATCTTAACATTAAGCATGGACCTACAAGAAGCCCTAATAACATGATGTGGGCATTAAACAAACCAGTATATGTGTTCAAGAAGGAACAGACTCCCCAACTGTAGTACAGCGATGTTTCCACCTGGGTTGGGTGTCCTCAGTACAGTGTAGGGACTGGTTTGGCTGAGTGAGGTTTGGCTTTAATCCCGCCTCATGTCATAAGGTTGTTTAGGTCATGGCGATGGTCAAGGAGTTACAAGGTAGCTAAAATAGGCGTGTTTTCCTTATCCATCTGAAAAATTGCCATATTTCCAAGATCTCATCTAGTAACATCTATCTCACAGTTCTCAATCTCAGTGAAACTCAGATCTCTGCGTCCTTAGTGATATATTCATATATCTCACAGAATCTCTGACGGATCTCCTCTAGGACATATATCTCACAGATCTACTGACGATTCTCTCTAGTGACATATATTCACAGATTCTGACAGATCTCCCTAGTGACATATCTATCTCAGACTTCTCGGACAGATCTCCTCTAGTGACATATATCTAACAGATCTCTGACAGATATCAGTCCTCTATAACAGTTCTCAACTCTCTATAACATTACCAGATCTCTGACGGATCTCATCTTGTGACAGTATATCTCAAGATCTCTGACAGATCTCCTACTAGTGACATATCTCACAGATCTCTACAGATCTCCTCTAGGACATATATCTCACAAGATCTCGACCAGCATCTCTCTGGTGACATATATCTCACAGATCTCTGAACGGACTCTCCGCTAGTGACATGATATCTACAGATCTCTGACAGATCTCCTAAGTGACAATATATCTCACAGATCTCTGACGGATCTCCTCTATGACATATCTCACAGATCTTCTGACGGGATCTCTATAGTGGACATATATCTCACAGATCTACTGACGGTCTCCTCGATGACTATATCTCACAGATCTCTGACGTTCTCTAGTGAATATACTCACGATATCTCTGACAGATCTCTCTCTAGGTGACATATATCTCACAGATCTCGATAGATTTTCATCTATTGACTATCTCACAGATTCTGAAGATTCATCTTGTGACATTATCGCACAGATCTCTGACGGATCTCATCTTGTGAATTACTATCTCACACATTCTGAGGATCTTATCTTGTGACATAATCTCACAGATCTACTGACGATCTCCTCTAAGTGAATATATCTCACAGATCTCCTCTAGTGACATATATCTCACAGATCTCTGACAGATCTCATCTTGTGACATATATCTCACAGATCTCTGACGGATCTCATCTTGTGACATATATCTCACAGATCTCTGACGGATCTCCTCTAGTGACATATATCTCACAGATCTCTGATAGATCTCATCTAGTGACATATATCTCACAGATCTCTGACGGATCTCATCTTGTGACATATATCTCACAGATCTCTGACGGATCTCCTCTAGTGACATATATCTCACAGATCTCTGACAGATCTCATCTAGTGACATATATCTCACAGATCTCTGACAGATCTCCTCTAGTGACATATAT
>WNYA01004514.1:0-18483 GCA_019512145.1 Engystomops pustulosus | reverse complement strand
TCAGGAGGAGCTGATCAACATTGTACATAGGTCCTATATGCATTACAGCATGTTCTGAGGCAGGAGGAGCTGAAGCAGATTGTACATATGTCCTATCTCTATCTTGCAGGCACCGGATGGTTTTATAGAGTCAGCGAGGAATCTGAGCACATTGTACAGTGTCTCTCTCTGCACAGCAGCATGTTATAGGCAGGGGAGGAGCTGATAGATTGGTACATAGTGTTTCCATCTGCAGGGGCAGCATGTTATAGAGCAGGAGGACTTAGCAATTGTATCAAGTGTCCTACTCTTGTCGTGACAAGCATGTTATAAGAGCGAGGATCCTGTCACATTTGTACATATTGTCCTCTCTTGCAGGAAGCATCTGTACTAAGTTATAGGCAGAGGAGCGAGCAGATTGTTACCATAGCTGTCCTCTCTACGCGCACATGTTTATAAGCAGGAGGAGCTAGCACGTTGTACAGTATTTGGTCCCATATAAGCATAGCGATGTTATATAGCAGGAGGAGCTTGAGCAATGTACATAGTGTCCTATCTGCAGGCACCATGTTATATAGCAGAGGAGTGAGGTCACCTTGTAACACAGTGTCCTATCTGCAGGCGCATGTTAGAGGGCAGGAGGAGCTGAATAGATTTTACATAGTGTTCCATCTGCAGGCATCATGTTATAAGCGCGGATGAGCTATCAGATTGTCATAGTTCCTATCTGCAGGCACATGTTATAGAGGGCAGGAGGAGCTTGAGCACATTGTACACTGTGTCCTATCTGCAGGCAGCATTTTATGAGGGCAGGAGTAGCTGACATAGATTGTACATATGTCCTATCTTGCAGGCAGCAATGTTATAGAGCAGGAGGAGCGGAGGCACTTGTCCATAGTGTCCTATACTCATACAGCATGTTATAGCAGGTTGAAAAAAGATTGTAACAGTGTCCTATGGCAGACCAGGATTTTATAGAGCAGGGAAGATCTGCAACGATACAAAAGGTACACAACAGTTCCCTATAGCAGGGCATTGCAGCCATGTTTATAGCAGGCGTGAGGTCAGTTCTGCTGTGGGATGTTAGTCATGTTGATAAACACAAGTATGTTTCAGAAACTCTGAGCAGGTGGCTAAGATATTGATTAGACAAGAATGATGCGAGAAGAACCCAAGAGTATCAACTGATGACCAGAGACAGTCACAGGGCTACGCTACATCTCCCCTGCCCGTCCAGCGGTCAGCCTGTTACATGAGTCAGGGCACCTCACGCATGTCTGGAACGTCGCTCCCACCGGAGAGAAGACGAAAGGTCTTAGGACTGAAGCTTTTCCTTTCCCCTGGATTCGCTTACTTTGCTGTTTTATAGCCTAATCTGTGTAAAATCCTTCACAATTCAGAGAGTGCTTGCCGGAATCTCCTTGGTAAAACCGGATTATTGACCTTAAAATACTCTGGGCACATTTTTTGATGGGATCGTTAGCCTCCACTCTGGAGCCAGCGGCTGAATGGGGCTGGCGCCGGCCGGCAGCTGCGCTTTGTAAATTAATTAAATTGCATGTGACAATTCGTCCTGCGGCTTCTAGTGTTGTGCGCCGGGCACTCTTCCACATTAAGCCCTAAGTGTGGCCCTGAGAGGCCTATTCTAGCTCCCGGAGAGTTTTTGTTCTCTTTCTTCCATTTTCCCGCCCGAGGAGGGATGTAAATGTAAATTGCAATTATTTTATTTTAATTGATGTTCACTCTCAGAAGATGACCCTTTTAGGGCGGTAGCATGCAGGGGTCAGTCACCGGTGAGGGCAGTAGAGGGCCAATCTTTAGTAGTATAGATAGATGCCTCTCATCCTGCTGAACCACCCACATGGTGATACACAGGATGGGGGCTACTACCCGCAGCCACGTCATGGCACGGGTATACCTGCAATGGCTGCTGTGCCGGGGTGGAGAAGATCGGAAACCCTCAGTATTTTTGCAATTATCTCACTGACGTCCAACCAAGAAGGCGCGCTCATTGGTTGTCATCCACCATATCCAGCAGTAAAGTGGGTGCAGGTCATGATTTAGGGGTAATCGGGTTGTACATTGCCTACCTTACCATTGCTGAACTTGTTTCATTGCAATCCAAGTTCAGTCCAATCCTGTACCCCAAATTTCCATCCAAACCCCCCCAAATGTCAGAAGTTTGTCCTTGTCCATGAAAACCCCCCAAAATTTCAGTGTATACTTATCCAGAACCCCCAAATGTCAGCGTGTCCTTTCCTGAAACCCTCTGCCCCCCAATGTCAGTGTGTTCCTTATCCTGGAAACCTTCTGCCGCCCCCCAAATGTCAGTGTGTCCTTACCTGAACCTTCTGCTGCCCCCCAAATGTCAGTGTGTCCTTATCCTGAAACCTTCTGCCCCCCAAATGTCAGTGTGTCCTTATCCTGAACCCCCTCCCCTTAAATGTCAGTGTGTCCTATCGTGACCCCCCCCCCCCAAATGTCACTGTGTTTATTTCTGACCCCCCCAAAATGTCAGTGTCCTGCAACAACCCCTCCTCCCAAATTCGCATGGTATCCTGTACCCCCTCAGGTACTTCTAAGGTTCTCTCAGGTTTCACTGTATAGTCAGGTGTTGTACCGTGTGTTGGCATGTTTTTGTCCCGGCACCCCCTTAGTGTTGGGGCTCCTTTAATCCTTTATAAACTATAGCCCCTAGTATCGTCATTTCATTTCTCGGACCGTACGTTTCTCCAGAATTTATCCTGTAACCTTAGTAAATCTACATTACAATGGCCAGTCCGGAAAACCAGGGACATAACCCATAGATCAGGCACCCTGCTTGTTGGTATCGTTCTTTATATTTATTATCGCATGTGCCTCCTTCCTTCTGAAAACTCTACTTTATAATTATGATAATGCCACAAGGGCTCTGTGGTGTGTACACAGAGCCCCTCGTATGGTAGCTTCAGAGGCTGTTACACTGGGCCCAGCACTTCCTCTACATTCGTGTTAGATTACATAAGGCAAAGTGGAGGGAGTGGTGAAAGGGAATCAGAGTGGAGTGAGACAGTGGTCCCCTGTGAAGCTACAGCAACTGGAGGTGAGCACTGGTAAGTTTTTTCTGGTAATGTTAGAGGAAGGAGGCCATGGATAAAAGAAGATACCACAGTCCCGTGTCTGGATCTAGGAGTAATGCCCCTGCTTTTAATAGGGATTTTGATGGGAATTTTTTTCCTTAAGCTACTATAGTTGTGGGTGGATATATGATACAGTTACCTCTGTTTCCCTCCAAAATTCTCCCATTGTCCGCATTTGCTGATCAGTTACATATTTTGTAACTTTTTTTCAACCTTTTACCAACCTTCTATACTTTACACACTTTGTACAAGTTACTAATGTAGCATAGTATCTATTCATCCCGAATGTGGTCAATTTTTTGAAATGTAACTTTTCAACCTTTGCAAATTTTAGGCGCATCCACCCCAGTCCCCCTCATTGGCATAAAGGAAAAAGAGGAGGAACTAGTTGTCTCAATCTTTTCAGCTATTGAGTTTCATGAATCCACGGCTGATGGCCCCCATTGTATGGATATATAGTTATCATTAAGATAGTATATGTTTGGGGCACATTGTATAGAAGTAGCAGCGAGGTCTGGATGACTGTAGGGCCTTGTATCAGTAGAAGCTGCTGGAGAACTTTTTTGGCACATGAGTTTGGCCACTCCTTGGCCCAAGTCACGAATACATCAATAATAAACCTAAAACCTGCAGAAGTAGAGAAGTCTGGGATGAATATAGAGTATTTACTCATGGGGCCATAGAATCTATGTCATGGGGCTCATGTAAACAGCAGGTGACCTATTATTCACTCAGAGCATAAATTCCAAACGTTGTAATTTTCGCTCGTCTGAGTCTCAAAGAAAATCGTCAATCAATTGTTTTGTTATATTCGTGGGGTTGGTGCTGACCCCTGCGAGCCTGAGCTGGACACGCGGGGTTATTATTCCGTTGGTGGTACTTGACCACGTTAACATTACTCTCCTCCTGTCGCAATAGTGACATAATTTAATGGTGTGTCTATAGAGGTGCGCGTATTCGGAGGTGTTCCCAGTAGATTATCCCGGGCTGGTTGTGGTTAGGGTACTTCACGGCGCCCACTCACCCTCATATGCCCTAGAATACCTTCCTCCGATCATGTTGACCGCTTCCTGGGTTTTGCACATGTAAAGTTGTTTGGCACCGCTCCGTATTTTAATATAAAACTCTGTCCTTCCTCATACAGCGTAGTTCCAAGACATGAACGTGTACTGAAAGCCTCCAACACACTTTCTCTCATCTCAACGCCCAATACGGTCCCTTTGTAGGTGTTGGTACGGCTTGGAGATGAGAGGAGAGAGTGATCCTTGTATCGTCAGCACCGTTAGGTGTGAAAGGTCCTGATATCTTCCTGCTCCTCCTGTTGGGGTCTTTGGCCTCCCCTCCTGCCTGATCGAATCTTAGCCTTTGATAGTCAGACTCCACTAATGACGTGCTCCTATAGGTAAGTGGCGCGGCGTCCAGGGGCGAGCACAGCTCGCTTAGGATGTTCCTCGGGAATTCGTCACCTTATTCCGATTTGCGCGTTCTACAAAGACCTTGCTCGTCCTTCTCTGGGGCTGAGGGGCTATTAAACTATACATAATGTCTGTAGCTGCCGGTAAACCTTTGTAGGTCGTTTTCTATATCCATTTCCATTGTGCGCATATGTACATAAGTGGATGTGGCTCTTGTGTTGTATTGGGGTCCGATAACACCATGCACATGTGACAGCGAGGTATTGTACCATGGACGGAGGTGCTCTCCAGTATTGGCCATTGACAACCCCTTGAAGCCACTGCTCAGCTGGTGCTACAGAGACTCCCCCACCACCTCACTATTGGTTACCACAGTCTTGGGACCCCATGAATGGCGATTAACCATATCCCCTAAATAAAAATGTCAACAAAGAAGAAGGAAAGAACATAACATACATCAGAGTAGGACCACTGTATGGCTGCTCACATGGTGCAAGCACCCTCCCTAATAATTTTCCCAATAACTGAATAATGACCACAACCCCACTTGTGTGATCTTGACCTTTATTCTTTTTCTTCTTTCATGCCCTCACAGTATGATGTCCACCCTTGCTGGTCACCATATGCATCCTGGCACCCGACTCCAAGACCAAAAGAGACTCTAAGGCAAACAAAGTGGGTGCACAGTGTGCTACCAGAGCCAACCCCTTGTTGGTGCCCCGGCAGCGACACGATGTATATGTGACCACCATGGGAATGTTATGCTACTGGGGGACTCAGTCGGATCCACACTGTCTCAGAGATGAGTTTTTTGGGACATCCAGGGTCAGACCTTTCTAGATTTCCCATTATTGTTGTTTTTACATTATTATAACAGAACAGAGAAACTTGTGGCTTCTTTTACAAAGGTTCGATAGAATCAGTACGCTGCTTTGAGCTCACCGGATTATTATCGACCATGAACTGGCAATAACATATCACCAATCTCACATGGTAGCTGCCAGGAGAATAGATCACTATTCTATAGGATATCCTGGGTTGTTGTGAGTCCCCTGCAGGAGAATACACACTAATCTATAGTTCCTGGTGTGTGATTCTGCAGGAGAAATCACTATCTATAGGCCCTAGTGTGTGTGAGTCTTCAGGAGAATATTAACACATCTATCTATAGGGGCTCTTGGTGTGTCAGATCTGTCAGGATGCACTTATACACTATCTATAGGTTCCTTGTGTGTGAGTCTTGCAGAGAAAATACACTATCTATATTGTCACTGGTTTGGCTGGTTCGCCAGGTAAGCAAATATATACATCTAATAATGTCACTGGTTGAGAGTCTTCGGAGAATTATACTAGCTATATAGCCACTGGATAATTATACTATCTAATGTACTGGGTTTGGGGTGCTCCAGAACAGATATACTACTCATATGGCAACTGGTTTTGGCGTTCTCCAGGAAATATTAGAGTCCAATCTATAGGCATCTGGGTTTGGTAGAGTTCTTCTGGAGAAACATATACTATCTATAGGCCCTTGTGTGTGAGTCTGCAGGAACTATATACTATCTTAGGCCCTGGTGTCGGGATTCTAAACAGAGAAGACTTCTACTATCTAATAAGGCATGGGAGGGAATTCTCCAGGAGAATATATACTATCTATTAGGCCTGGATAATATATCTATCTAGTATTGTACGTTTGCGGGGGGTCTCCATAACATCTAACTAATCTATATGCTACTGGTTTGGGGTCTCCAGTAGAATATATAATATATCCTATATGGCACTGTTGGGGTCTCACAGGAGAATATATACTACTATCTATATGCACTAGTTTGGGGGTCTTTAGGTGAATATTACTATCATACTATATGGTTTGGGCGGTCTCCAGAAATATATCCTATCTATTATTCACTGGTTTTTGGGTTCTACCAGGAAATATATACTAATCATAGCAACTGGCATTTGGAGGGTTCTGCGGCACATGAATATATACTAGTCTATGTGCACATCAGTTTGGGGTCTCTTAGGTGGAATTATATACTATTCATTACTGCGTTTTGATAAGTCGGTCTCCAGGAGTGCCAGGGACTTATTAAGCGTTTATGCTATATGCCAGTGCGTGGGTTGGGGGGCTCCAGCGACAAATATACTCTAATTCTCGTATACTATGTCTGTCTTAGTTTGAGGTCGCTCAGGATACTGTTAAGTGACTGTAGAATACTGGTCTTATTATTTTGGCAGTCAGATCCTGTTTGTCTTCACCGGTTGAAAGATCCGAATATACGTATACAGACAGATTGAGATAACCATCCTCGCGACGGACCGTAAATCAACCCGATTCATCTTTCGACCAGATGGCGCATCAGCGGCTTCTTAATTCCGTATTTAATGTCACTAGTGCCCCCCGCCCTCGCTGAAGGAAATCCGCTTCAATTGTTGTCCAAGAAATATACCAGTTTTTTTTCGTCATTGGGACAGCAGATTCCCGTGTAATTGTTTTAAGACGTTTGTAATAAGGTCAGTGGTGTAAAATGACACGAGCAATGGCCGACTGGAGACTCAACTCTAGGCAAACTAATCCAGATATATGTCATTTCTAAGCTTCACTGGGCTGTCCTTGCTCACACTGCTGAGGTTTTGTTTACACAATTCCACTGATCTCAACCAATTGGTCTGTACTGATACATTGTAACACTGTTGTCAGATCATAAAAGGTTACAGGGTGCGACTGTAGGTGTATGTGCATCAGTTTATAGTGATTTGAATCCCTGATACACCTATGAAGGTGTCAAGACAATGGCAATGATACGTGGGTAGCGGTGTGTATCAGGTAAAACAGGTAGATTCGGCTGGGATCTGTTACATGGGGGAGTCTCTAAGGACCCAACGCAAGGCTGGTGCGTAATCTCTTGTGCGCCCCTGTCGCAATCTACTAGTGCGCATATTAAATTAAGTAATTATTATTAATATTTGCTAGCATCTTATTCTTTTTCTTTACACATACACAAATACTGCGTGAGCTGCAATCCCCAGACCTAACCTGTAACAAAGGTGAGGGGCACTGTTTTTGTGAAATGGAACTATGTTTCTTTCCTTATCTTTGAGCATCTGCATCAAAGGACAACAGCTACAAGAAAGGTACATGACTTATACAGAACCTCTGAGCACATAGAGCAGTCAATCGTAGCTCAATAATTTATTGTTTATGGGGATTCTGTTTTCCTACTGTTTCCAGTATGGAATTGTCCATCAGATTATTGTGGTCCCACTGATGAGACCGAGAAGAGGATGGCTCGCTGGGCCAAGTGAACTCAAACAGTAATTGGACCCGCTACTTATGCTATGGTCCAGTCACGAGTGACCACCCCTTTTGAGGCTACTTTTGTTGATTTGGTAGAGAATATTTTTAAATTATCCATTGAGAATTATTGGGAATCCCCGCACTATTCTTGTATCATCGGCTTGTCCATCCAGGGTCCATTTGCTAATGACATCGCCAATGACAGTCCCATAAGACCGCCCATTTGTCTATGACAAAGGTCTGTTTTATCACCCATGTGAGATATGTAATTTGTACGGTGCACACGGACTTGACTGTGGTGCTGTCTCCAGGAGAATAATAGAGGGACATACCATCGCATTACACTCCTGAAGTTGGTATTGAGGATGCAGGGGGTGCATTTGACGCTCAGGAACCTTGCATTGCACTCTGTCCCATTGTATTCAATGGCTCTTCTCCATAGCGTCTTTCGACGCGCTCACGCTTGCGTTCGTTGGATTGCACCGCGTCAAATACAGCAGCATCTCTATTTTTGTGCGAGTCACTCTCAATTATTTCACGCCCCATTCAGTCTATGGAGATGCACAAGAACGCATGCACATGCCAATCATTAGCAAGTGCAATGCGAGTGTCATGCGTTTTAAAACGTAATGGGTGTGCTAGGTGACCAGAATAACAGTATTTCCTCCCCTGCTTCGTCGAACGATCCTTTAATTAAAATAAACACCGTTGAGAGAACAGTGAAGAATAGAATAAAACCCATGTGGAAACACAGTTGAAACATGACCACAGGAATCATTTAATAAGAGAAAAACCCAGTGCAGAATAGATTACATATGTTGCGGCACATTCTGCCTTACTGATCGGGAGATCCGCGGCGGTATCGGGTGCGCCCAAATAGCATGTGAAGAACCAATCTATATGTGTGGAGACACACATTGCGATGTATTTAAACGCGGCACTGTGTTCTTCACGACACACGTATTATAGTTTGTTCTCTCCACAGTGCTCACTTTTTGGCCCACCGTTCCGCGCGTATCTCCCGTACAAGTAAGCAATGTCTGCCGAACATCTGTAATCTCTTCTGCACTGTGTTTTTTCTCTAAATGATCCTGTGGTCACTCGGTTTTTCCTGTGTTCACTGGTTTATTATTTTAGTTTCTTCCACTGTTTCTTACAATGTGTTTTTTTTAATTAAATGATCGTTCGCGAGTCATGGGAAATACTGGGTATTCTTTTCCCTAGCAACCCTTTCCTTTAAAACTATCATTGCACTCGCATTGCGACTGTGCAACTGATTTGCGAGTAGCACTTGCTGGTTCTTGATTGCATCTCGAGACTTGAATGGGGCGGTGGAAAATTGCTCGGACCGCAAAATAGAGCATGCTGCGCTTTTGACGCGCGTGCAAACACAGCAACTCAAGCAACTCCGTCAAAACAACGCTAATGTAGAAAGCGCCCATTGAATACAATGGGACAAAGTGTCAATGCAAGTTCTGCGCGTCAAATGCACCCACCTGCACTCCCATTCACATAACATTTCAGTGAGTGTAGGCTGCATGAGGTGTTGTCCCTTTCTATTATTACCTTCCTGGATACAGCACCATACAGTCATGCCCCAGTACAGAGATTACATCTCAATGGTGGCTAAACAGACCTTTTTATAGCAAAGGGAGTCCTTATGGGACTGATTTGGTTTGTTATTTAGCAAGACTTTTCTGACCACCAGATGTCACAGAATAGGCGGGATCGCCAATACTATCTCATGGATAAAATAATTACTATACCAAGTTCACCAAATAGCCTTCAAATGGGTTGCCGCTTTGCTGGACATTAGGGGTGTCATTCCTGTGTTACAGTGCGTTGGCCCAGCGAAGCAGCCTACATGGTCCCTCAGGGGGCCACGAATAATCCTTATTGGCCAGTATCCAATACTCTGGGTCTACACGAAGACGAATCCCCAAAAATACTTATTATCACTATACTGGCTGCATGTGCTCAGAGGTGTAATATAGTCATGGTTACCTTCTGTAGCTGTTTCCTTTTGACCTATCCTCAAAGATAGGAAAGCAACATGTCATTTCAAAAAACAGTGGCCCCGCCCCTTTGTACAGGTTAGGTCTGGTTGCAGCTCACGCAGTACTTTGTGTACAAAAAAACAGATCTCCAATATTAATAATAATTATTAGTTATCTAGCGCCTATAGATTCGCAGTTGCTGCACAAACATTAGCTTTAAAAGGCGAGATAGTGGTCGACTGGTCACAGTACTCTGGTGCGGGCGGAGGGTCCCGTGGGACGCTACGCCCCAGCCTTTGTCCTTAGACATCCCCTTTAAGATCCCAGCTAATCTCCTGGTTTACCTGATACACCCAATTATGTCCCTCTGTCTTGTATCATTCCTCGGTGCAGAATTCACATCATATACTTGCACATACATCCTTACAGTATCACCCTGGTACTTATACTGTCTGCAACAGTTTTTTACAATGATATCAGTACAGACCCATCTGAGTTTAGATCAGGGTATTGTGTAACAAACCCTCAGGCTGTGAGAAGGAGCCCATGTGAAGCTAGAAATGACCATAATTCTCTTGAATTATTTCCTAGTGAGTCTCCAGTCGTTCCATTTTGCTCTGTCCCTTTACACACTGACCTTATTACAACGTCTTTAACCATTACACGGGAACTGCTGTCAACCAATGAGAAAAAAACTCGGATTTCTTGGACAACAATTAGCGTATTTTCATATCGTAGACGCTGTTAACGTATGTAATAAGCCGCTGTTCGCCATCTGGTCGACAGTGCATCGGTTCTTTACCGTCCGTCTGCGAGGATGGTTTCTCAATCTGTCTTATCTCTACGGATCTTCAAGGTGAAGACAAACAATCTACGCCAACAATATAAGTACTAATATTCTCGTCTAGTAATACAGTATCACTTGTTAGACCACAACCAGTGCAGATCATACATATATATTCTCCTGAGACCCCAACCCAGTGGCATAATAGATAGTATATCTTCTCCTGGAGACCGCCAGAACCATATCGATGTATTACGCTCATATTCCCCCCTAAAGACCCCCCAACTCTAGTGCATATAGTATATATATTCTTGCTGAGACCCAACCATGCATATAGATATATATATTCTCCTGGATAACCCAAACAGTGCATATAGATAGTATATCATTCTCACGGGAGACCGCCAACCATTAGAAGTAATATTTCACCCTAAAGACCCCCAAACTAGTGTCATAGAATATTATATATCTCTGTAGACCCCAAACCAGTGCATATGATATAAATAGTATTCTACTGTATCTACCCCAAACCCGTACATCATAGATAGTATATTTCTACTGGATGCCCCCAAACCAGTACATTAGACTAGTTGAAAGATTGAGCCAGTGCCTCGAGATTGTATATATTTCTCCTGGAGAATTCCATACCAGTTCCTATAGATAGTATATATTCTCCTGTATGACTCCCACACCAGGGGCCTATAGATAGTAAAATAATATTCTCCTCAGCGACTCCCACACCAGGCCTATAGATCGTATAAATATTCTCCAGAAGACTCTTTCAAAAACCAGTCATATGATGGTATATATTTTTCCTGGAGAACCCAAACCCATGCATATGATGTATATATTCTCTCCTGAGAGACTCCCAACCAGTACATATAGATAGTATATATTATCCAGTTCCTAGAGATAGTATTACTATTCTCTCAGAAGACTCTCAACCATTGCATATATGATAGTATATATTCTCCTTTGGTGCTTACCCCAAACAGTTGCATTAGATGTGTATACGTTTTCTCCCTCAGACTCCAACGCAGGACCTATAGATAGTGTATATTCATCCTGCAGACCTCACACATCCAGTCACTATAGATATGTATATTCTCCTGCACACGTCACACACGCAGACCTCTGTTAGATCGTGGATTTCTACTGCAGACAGCACCACCAGGACCTATAGATATTGTAGATTCTCCTCAGGATCTCCAGCCCCGAGCCTAGTCTCGATAGTGTCTATTCTCTCTGCAGGCTCCTGGACTATTTGGTTATATTTTCTGTCCGTTCCTCAGATACTCAGGTGCTCAACATCTGATTCTTTAAACCTTGTACCAGAGCCACACTTTTCTCTTGTCTGTTATATAATAAAATACACCAATCTTTAATGGGGGAAATCTAGAAAGTCTGACCCCGTGGAGCCAATATACTCCATTCTCTGACAGGTAGGATCGTTTGCCCCCCCCTCAGCATCAATTCCATGGTGTCTCAATTAACACCTTGCCTGGTGGCCACAAGTGGTTGGTCTGGTATCCACATTGCACCCCTTTTGCCCTTAGATTTCCCTTTTGGCTTTGGATCGGGTGCGTCCAGGAGTGTCATATTGACTCCCAAATGGCGGCTATCACATCGCTTGAGGGGCACCCTTCCACACACGACAAGGAGTGGAATCTACCACAGTTCGTGGGTGGTATTATTCAGTATTTCGGGGATATATTAGGGGTTGCTGCACCATGTTAGCGCCATAGTGGGTCCTACAAGGTTTTGCTTTCCTCCTTCTTGTTGTCATTAGGGGATATGGTTAATCGCATAGGGGTCCCCATATACTGTTTCCCAATGAATGCTGGGGTGGGTGGAGTCCTCTAGTCACCTGAGTCATTTGTGGGTGGTTTGGCTCAAAAGGTTCCCAAGGCCAATATTGGAGATATCCTCCTAGTCCTGGACATCACCTGCTTTCACCTAGTTGCATTGGTGTTATCGAGCCCCTACGACACAATAGCCACATCCATATTGTTCCATATGGCACAAGGAAGTGCGATTAGGAAACACTACAATTGAGTTACCTTTCTCATCCCATACAGTATCTATTTTTATCCCCTCTCCCAGAGAAGACCGACATAGAGTCTTGTAAAAGGAAAGTCGGAATACGGTGTAATTCCAGCGGAAACATCCTAAGAGGCCTGTCTCTCCCCTGGACGCCTCCACTTATACTATGACATCCTTATTGATTCTGACTCATCAAAGGCTAAATATTCTTATCAGGCAGGAGGGGAGGCCAGAAAAGACCCCCAACAGGAAGGGCCGGGAATCTTCCATACCCTCTCTAGTCTGCCCTATTCCAAGGGATCCTCTCCCTCTCAGATCCTCATCCCTCAAACACTCAAAGGAAGTATTGGTGAGCCTTGTGTAGCTGAGGACATGTTGGAGGAGATAGTACAAGTTCATGTCTGAACGCGCTGGTATCAGGAGTATTTTTTATTAAATCGGCGAAGTGCTCATCTACTTTCATTCTGCAACCACATGAACGGCACATGACGAGAGGTATTCTATGGCCCTTATGGTGGAGCGGCGTGAACTTCTACCCACCAGACACAGGGAAATCTACGGGACACCTCCTAAATCCACCTCCTATAGACACCCAAATACTTCACTATTGGGGGAGTAATTACAGGTCAATACCACACGACTTAAGTACCCCCCGTGTCCAGCTCCAGTCTCGGGTCCGCACCAACCCATAACTATTGATTACGTTTTCTTTTAACTCAGAAGCACGAAATTACACTTTACCTTTTATGATCTGTAATAATAGGTGCACCTGCTTGTACTGAGCCCAGACAAGACGATGGCCCCGTTAATATCTCTTATCTCCCATACTTCCCTCCTACTTCTGCAGTGTTATGATGTATTCTCAGTGACTTGTGCCAAGGTGGCCAAACCCTTGCAAAAAGTTCTCCATAGCTTCTCCTGAACAATGTGCCCCTACAGTAATCCAGGACCTCGCTGCTACTGCTGATACACATGTGGCCCCATACTATATACTAATCTATATATATACTATCTATTCGCATACAATGCGCCATCAGCGTGGATTCCTGGACTTAACTTCAATCAAGCTGAAAATTTGAACATACTATTCCTCCTCTTTTCCTATGCCATGGGGACTGGGGGATCTGCGCCTAAATTGCAAATTTTGAAAAGTTACATTTCATAACTTTACCACATCTGGATGAATAGGATAATATGATACATAGTACACCGTTTTTTTTTTTTTCTTTTTTTTTTGTTATCAAATGTAAATATAGAGTTTGAGTCCAATGTTGGAAAAATTCCCCATATGTAACTGATCACAAATGCCGACACTTGTGAGATATTTTTTGGAAACAGATGTCACTGGCTATCATATATCCCCCACACTATAGATACTTAAAGAATCTTCCCATCAAAATCCCCCCTATACAGCATTGTGTGACATTAATCTCCTAACAGAAGAATAAAGAAGTTTCAGAGAGCAGGATGCTTAGATTCCAGACGAGCGTACGGACTGGGGTGGGATCTTCTTTTTTCCATGGCCTCCTTCCTTCTAAACATGACCAGAAAACTTTTACCCTGTGCTACCTCGCTGCTGTAGCTTCACAGTGTCTACACTGTCTCCCTCACTCTGTTTTTCTTTCCCCACTCCCGCCACCTTTGCCTTATGTATCTAACACACTGGTAGAGGGAAGTCTGTTGCCCCGTGTAACAGCCTCTAAGCTTACCATACAGAGGGGCTTCGGGTAACACCGACATAGCCTTTTGGCTCATTGCATAATTATATAAAGTAGATTTTATAGAAGGCAAGGAGGCCAGGGAGAATAGAATATATAGAGAGTGCCACAGTCCCCGGGCCTTGATCTTGGGTAATTTCCCTGGTTTTTCAGGATGTTTATTAATGGTAGATTTACTAATGGTTAGCAGGATAAAATTCTTTGCACGAAACCTTAAGGGCTCCGCAGATGACATGCAGTACTAGGGCGCCCTTAGTTTATAAGGATTACAAGGACCCCACTACTAGGGGCTGTTGCAGATAAAACATGCCACCAACTGTACAAGCACCTGAAATATACAGGAATCCTGCATTTAGAACCTTTATAAGTACCGCTTTGAGGGGTAGCAGGCATACCTGCTGAACTATGTGGGAGGGGGGTGTTTCAGCGACACTGACATTTTGGGGGGGTCAGAATATAAACACATTGACAATTTGGGGGGGGGGTTCACATAAGAAACACTGACATTTAAGGGGAAGGGTTCAGGATAGGACACACTGACATTTTGGGGGGCAGAAGTTTTCATGATAAGGACACCCTGAGCAAGTTGGGGGCAGAAGTTTCAGGATACTGACACACTGCCATTTGTGGGGGCAGAAGGGTTTGGTCAGGATGGACACACTGACATTTGGGGGGCAGAGGGTTTCAGGAAGTACACTCTGAGCATTTGGGGGTTCTGTCTAGTATACACTGAAATGTTTGGGGTTCAGACAAGGACACTCTGACATTTGGGGTTGGGATGGACATTTGGGGTACGGATTGGAATGAACTTGGATGCAATTAAACCAAGTTCATGCAATGTTAATTTATGCAATGTAACAACTTAGACCCGATTACCCCTAACTCATTGACTGCACCCACTTACTTCGGGAGATGGGTGATGACACGCAATGAGCGCTGCCTTCTTGGTTGGACGTTCAGTGAGATATTGCAAAAATCACTGATGGTTTCGCTGATCTTCCTCCACCCCGGCACAGCAGCCATCTTGCAGTCATACCCGTGTCATGACGTGCTGCGGCGTGTAGCCCCCATCGCTTTGTTCACCATGTGGGGGTGATTCCGCCATACGAAGCCTCTATACTACTACAGATTGGCCTCTCCTGCCCTCACCTGTGACTGACCCCCTGCTGTACCTCCCTAAGAAGGTCATTCCTTCGGAGTGAACATCAATTAAAATAAAATCATTGCAACTACATTTTCATCCTCCTCCGTCCGGGAAATGGTATATAACAAAACTCTCCGGGAGCTAATTGGCCTCTCAGGCCCCTTAGGGCTAATGTGGAAGGTGCCCGTCGCCCAAACAATAAGCCGCCTGGACCATTGTCACTGCAATTTAATTATTTTACAAAGCGCGCTGCCGCCGGCGCCGCCCCCTCAGCCCTCCTACTTGGAGCTAAGATCCCATCAAAAAATGTGCCATAGTATTTTTAAGGTCCATAATCCTGTACCAATGAGATTCCGGGCAGTCACTCTCTATTGTGAAAGGATTTTACACCCCGATTAGCTAAAAACAGAAAAGTAAGCAAATCCAGGGAAAGGAAAAGCTTTCAGTCCTTAAGACTCTTTATTCTTCTCTCCGGTGGGAGCGACTTTCCAGACATTGCCGTGAGATGGCCCTGACTCCTGTCTTGCTGCAGCTGAAACGGCAGGAGATGAGCCGTCGGCCCTGGACTTTCTCTGGTCTCTGCTGATGCTTTGGGTTCGTCTTCATACATTCTTTTCTTCTAATATCTTAGCCAACTCTCAAGTTTCTGCCATCCTTGTGTTTATCACAATTTCTAACTCCACAGCCAGCAACTGACCCACCTGCTCTATACATGCTGCTGCTTATAGGGACTGTGTCCTGGTATCTTTGCAGATCTTCCTGCTCTATCACATCCTGTCTGTCCATAGACACTGTCCATCTGTTTATCCAAACCTTCTCTATAACTCTGCTTGTACGTGCATATAGGACCTATGTACAATGTGGGCTCAGCTCCTCCTGCTCTATAACAATGCTGCCTGCAATAGACCTAGGTACAATCTATCGCTCCTCCTTCCCTATACAGCTGCCTGCAGATGGAACAGTGTCATGGCTCACTCCTCCGCTCTTAACATGGGCCTGCAGATTAGTACACTATGTAACACTTGCTCATCTCCTCCTGCTCTATACCATGCTGCCTTCAATGGAACACTATGTACAACTATTCAGTCTCCTCCTCCCTATAACATGTTCCTGCAGATAGGACACTGTGTACAATGGGCTCAGCTCCTCCCCTGCTCTATAAAATGGTGCCTTGCCGATAGGACACTATGTACAATCGTCTCAGCTCCTCCTGCTCTATAACATCCTGTATGGCATATAGGACACTATGTACTAGATTGCTCAGGCTCCTCCTGCTCCTATAACAGCGGCCTGCAAGAGAGGACCCATGTACAAATCTCTCAGCTCCTTCCCCTGCCCTATAACATGGCTTCCTGAGAGAGGACCAGGTAAATGCTGCTCAGCTCCTCCTGCTCTATAACATGGCTGCCTGCAGAAGAGGACACTATTTACCATCTGCTCAGCTCCTCCTGCTCTATAACATGCTGCCTCAGAGACACTATTTACAATCTATTGTCCGCTCCTCTGCCCTATAAACATGTCTGCTGCATAGAGGACACTGTGTACAATGTGCTTCAGCTCCTCCTGCTCTATCACATGGGGCCTGCAAGATAGGACACTATGTAGCAGCTGCTCATTCTCCTCTGCTCTATAACATGCTGTATGCATATAGGACTACTATGTTACAATGTGCGCCCTTCCCTGCTCTATAACATGCTCCTGCAGAGAGGACACTATTTACAATCTGCGCGCTCCTCCTGCTCTATAACATGCTGTATGCATACGGACACTATGTCAATCTGCTTTCACTCCTCCTCTCTATAACATGCTGCCTGCAGAGAGGACACTATGTACAATCTCTCAGCTCCTCCTTCTCGATACATGCTGCCCATCCCAGATACCATGATGACTGACTTGACAATTCTCTTTTCCTGTTCTAAGTAAAGTTGTGATAAGCTTAAGTCAAGCCGTAATCTCTCGGCCCCTGGAATGTGTCAGAATTTTAGCAGAACGCTTCCCACCGGTGTGAGGTTAATGGCTCCATTTGTCATAAGTCGTGGAATATTCACAGCTTAACCTCCGCAGCCGCCGTACATCCAGAGGTGTCAATTCTGCGCATTAATTTTCATTCAGTCCAGGATTTCTGGAGATTTTCCGCATGATCCGGGATTCCTATGAGGCGGGGGTTGACTCTGTATGACACCCCGCAGGACCACAGGGGGTCAGCATCCTGGCTGCATACCCGAAGGCCCAGGGAGATAAGGGAATTTACAGAGACGTATCACACAGGAGGGAGAGGCCGCTGTAAATCACAGCAAGATCCTGATCCATACCTAAACCTCCGGACTGCTGCGCGGGACAGCTCGTATTCCTTTCGGTTTAATTGTGATCCACCGCTTTCTCGTCCAGAGTGATCCGGGATATCAGATATATTCATATATTTATGGAGCATATCCTGGGGTCTAGGAGATACATACACGGTATACATGTAGTACATATATTAGGATTTGTAACGTTCCTCTTTTCAGTTTTTTGGAAAAAAAGTGTGGCAACAAATATGGCCGCCAGGTCCAGCTATCCAAGAAGTCAAAAGACCTACTGTACATGTTAATGTATACATACCTGTTCTACCTGCTCAACCTTTGCGACCAATTATTAAAATCGTCTGCCTTTCCAAGACATAAGCTCCTCCCCCTGACTACGACACAAGTTCCTCAGTGCTATGGTCTTTCTTCACAAGGCTACATCATCTGGCCCCCAGTAAGATGAGACCACTCCCGAGGGTCCAACCTAGTAGTTTTTTATTCCGGGAAGTCCAGATTGTGATACATGGATGAAAACCAAGAGTAAAAGGAGGAGTTATGGAGCAGCTAAATGCAGAGAGTGCACAGCAGTGTGAGGACACACCTCCACTTGAATATGACTCCTTATAGCATGTTATAGAGCAGGAGGAGCTGAGCACATTGTACATAGTGTCCTATATGCATACAGCATCTTATAGAGCAGG